>RXPK01002004.1:0-77645 GCA_004143645.1 Protaetia brevitarsis
TACATCTTTTCGATTCAACAAGCCGACAGCATATATGAAGTAACATAATAGATATTTCTAAATGCTGTATAGTCTAAAACGACTGGTTTTCCTTTTATCGTAATCATTTCTGTTATTTAGCGAAAAAGAAATATATTATAGATTCTATATTCATGATGATAGATCAGATTTATTACATCTAGAAAGACCCTGTGTGATTTTTTTAATAGCCTACTATGGCTTGTCAAGGTTGTCTGGTCCGGTTGATATTTCGTTAAAGTGCGGAAAATGACGAAAGCGACTCTTTATGTTTGACTGACGTATTGATTTATGACTGCTATTCAGGTACAAATTACCACTACACTTATTGTAAACGTGATGTAGTTGTACACATGTCAACTTAAGAAGGCAATAAAGCAGAGCGACTGTGCAGGTGCGCCGAGAGTTGATTTGTTTTTTTTCCTCACTTTTTGTTCCATATACGTATAGGCTATCCCACTATCGATTCGCCAATTTTACTCCAGGCATATTTTGCATACTTCTGAACATAATATCAAGATATTATAAGTAAATGAAAAAATTGCAGCAATATCTGTAATGATCAAGAGCAGTGAATGCAGACTTTTAGTTTTCATTATAACCCAAAAATTTAAGTAAAAAATACAGGTTAGTTAAGTGTATATACAATATATAATAATCTAAGATGTTTGTATATTATTCTAGTAGTGCCAGACTTTATTTAAACAAGTATCACATGATTTCCAGTATGACGTATTTTTTGTAGTTTTTTTAAATGGACCATATCTTTTCACATTTTGAAAATGGTTAATAACAACAAAATATTCAAAACATGACAATTATGATAAATGTTCAAACTAAAAACCTAGCCTATCAACGAATGACCTTAATGTGTTCTCACTCACTATTGTGCTACCCCTTAAAAGGCCATCCTAATTCGATTTTACAACTCTTTGAGTCACAGAGGTTTAGTCCTATAGACATTATATTTCAAATGCTCCCAAAGGAAAGATATTATCTTCGACCTATCCAACGCTATGGAAATAGATCACTAAAGTAATCATTCAACCTCCATTAAAACGCGGACCCCATCTGCTGATACACAGATTGCAGTTTGAAATAAACATTAGTGCTGAACATTCCTTGGTTATAAAATGTGTAAATATACTAGCGCAATTTTTCAAAGAAAGAACGGTCTGATTATCGGTGTATTTGCCCATACCTTTAACTTTTGAGGACATTGTGCGTGATTTTCCTCCACCAAATTAGGATTCTGATCACTCCAGTAACGACAGTTATACAGTACATTGGTAAAATGTCGCTTCGTCAGAAATAAAATATTATTGATAAATTTACCATTACGATCATTTCTATTCACCACATCCCGACAAAACTGTATCCTTCTATCCGGATCATCTTCATTAAATTTTTGTACTAAATGTACTTTACACAGATGAAATTTACTTTTAGACAGTCCTCTTTACCGATCCTCTCGCTAATATCGTGATATCAGAATAATTTTGTTAGTGACGTTTCTGGTTGAAGAACATTGCTTCATTTGTAGCAGTAGGTTCACCAGATTTTGGACGATTTTTTTACAATTTCCGTTCCATTAAACTTTCGCAACGCTTTTGAAACTAAATTGTTGATTTTGAAATATTTTTATCAGGGAACGTGGTCTTAAAAATATTGCACGCATTTTGTAGAAATCTCTGCCTGTTTCCAAACCCAACCATCACTAAGAAACTAATCATGTTCAACGTTCTGTAATTGCCCACAATGAAAAGAGAATGTTATAGCTAATGCTTTTATCTATAATCCTAAGGTCTGCACACCCACCAAACTGTACAAATATCATTGTAATTCTTGAAAAAGTTTCTATCCAAAAATGTGAAAAGGTAAATTTCGAAACATGTGACAGTTGTTGGAAATCAATGTGTCGCAGACTAGAATAAAAATACTAGGGAGGGCTTCTTTTAATTTTATTTTCTAATTGAACCCATAAATTAGCCACAATTTAGGTTTGGCTAAATCTTAAAAATATATTATCATTTAGTCGTAAACATAAAATTTATGAAGCACTCCAAAATATAATGCACAAATGAAATAGTTAGCATAACGTATCTGCAATACATACGACATAAAACTAATTCAGTTGCGAAAAAAAGCCAATGAATTTGTCTACGAAATAGAAACAGTTGTGACCTACCTCCAAATATTTTTGCACTTAAATTAAAACCTCAAACAGCAAATTAGAGACTCAACTGAAGACGGCGCCGTTTTCGTTATACTATATTTATTAAAGGTGTGTTTCAAATTTTCCTTGCTTCTAGTGTTTTAGCCATGACTTGCATTATTTTTTTCCAAACTCGTCTCTCTTACTAAATATATATATATATATATATTAATTTCAAGAACATAGACCGCTGGGAGGGAAATTTACTGACAGAGGGCCAACAAGATTAAATTCTTTTAATATTAGCTATGCATCTAGCAATTCGTTTCTGTGCATGGTTAGAAGATCCCCAGAAAGCAATATCATACCACAGCCTAGAGTAAACTTCACTATAATAAAAAGGCAAAATGAATGTAATGGTAATAAGTTCTAACAAGCCTTATTCATGTGAACAGTACAATGTTTCTCCCATTCTAGATTTCATCAAAATAAATGCTGAAAATTTAATAATTTCTATGGGAAGATACAATGTTTACAGATACACTAGTAGATCAAGGTTTATTAAAACAACTTTTCAATTCCGCTCCATAAATTTGATGAATTTTGGGCAAGCGGACTTATAAGTTGTAGTTACTATTTGCATTGATTAGGGAAATAGACTAGATAGTAAACGTAAATTAATTACTATATACGAGGGTGAATATTCCATCTGTTTTTAACCATTTTATATGCTTATCTTATTTTGTAGTTCTTTTGATAAAGACATTAAAAGGTCTCCACCATAAAAAAATGAAGCATTTTGGGCCGCTGTTTGGGTATATAATACACATTTTTTGTTTTTATATGGGAACTACTTGTACCATCAAAAAGCGAGCCCAAAATTGATTGTGTGGTAATATATAAAATATGGGATTAGTTGGATAGAAGTTAAAAAATAAATTCTCATGTCCTGTATAACATTAATAATATGCGAGAAGCCATATAAAACTGCGTTTCGCAAGCTTTCAAATAAAAACGCCAACAACGGTTGAATGTAATTCTTCTCAGTTTATTTATTTCCATTGTTATGTTCCGGATATAAAAGGCATCTTCTGCTTATTGTCGCTTCTCTGTTGAATCGAAGGGTATATATTAAAAATCAATGCGCTGACTCTTTTATGTGTTGACTTGTGGGCAGTAAGTTCTAAAAAAAAATGATTGTAAAGTCTTCTGTAACGCAACTGGCAAAAAGCATTTTTTGGTAATTTATGCTTTCTCTAGAACTACAGCTAGCTTAAAATGTTGGGACTTCAGATTAGCGAAAACAGGTATTATCCAATCACCAGAGAAATATTTTTTAAATTTCAAAAGGCATTAGGGATATACTGATACTTGAATGAGATATGTGATAATTTGACATCATAGATAAAAAATCTAATATAATAATGTAGATGTGTATCCTCTATATAACTTCAGGCCGCAAGAGCCAGAGAGAGAAGTTCCAGGGCTTTCAAAGGTGGTGGCACGTAGCGTAGTCAGCAAGAAATATTTTCAATGCGCGGATGATTTGATATGATTTCCAATTAAGAAATATATTCTTGAGAATTATATATAATTAAATACATTGTTTAAGTATAATGAATTGAAATGTATACAATTGTTTGTAGTCGGCAAATGATATAACCAAATGACAGATACCGCATAAAAAACTGGATTAATAATGTTTTATAGCGAGGATGAAATAATAGCGAAGGCTAAAAACTACAAAATTGTGCAAGTAGAAGATGGATATAGATAACACTAGAGTATAGGTTGCACGTGGACAATTTGGGTAAAGAACTTGCCAGATATTATTACGCAATATATAAAATTTGAAATTTGGTGGACATAAATGCCGGCGAGTATTTCTTCATTACAGTAGCATACAATGAAGGCTATATTACAGTTTAATATTCTGCGGTTTAGCTTCATGTTTTCAACGCATTTTTACTCAAAAACGATATTGCAATGTATGCTTAACAAGCCAAGCAGATCATCTCTAGCATCGTCGTGCATATATAGATTGCTAACGCTCTATTTTAAAAATAAAGAATCATATCTCCGAAAAAATAGATAAGCATATTTCGTACATTGGCAACTAGACATTCAAGAGATCTTGTCACATTTACTCACACATCGAAGCAATGCAATGCGAGAGGATCATATTATTGGCTTATAATTGCAGTGGGCACAATCGAAGGACGGAAATGCATCATTTGAATATTGACGATCATTAGATAATTCGATTATGTGTTGTAGAAATAGAGGAATAATGTTGCAGAACGAAATGATGGGGACCTGAAAAAAACAGATTTCAATACTACATGAATGATGAATGATCATTCGATTATGGACCATTATGCCCACTAGTAGTTTAGAATGCATTGCCTGATGACAATAAGGGTATTTAAGGAATGTTGAAAGTTATGAGGGACCCGCTACGACTTTATAATGAAAGAAAGCTTCCGTACTTTCCAAGGAGCATGTATTCTGGAAGGGTAGCAAATACTAGCATATCTGTCTTCCTCGCTGTTGCAAGAATGCGTCAAACATATTGTCAATTGCTGTAAAATACGATATCTTATTTTTATTATATATGTTTTATGTAAAATGGCAATTAGCTGTATCTATAATATATTGCGGCAAACATACCTACATATTATTATCCGCTCTTGTTTAGATATTCTCTGATAATTGGTATTTGCCTGAAATTTAGTGTAGGGCTACATATATATATATATAGCGTGTCCAGGTATGGAATTGACAATAGTCATGATGGACAAAAAAATATTAAATTTGAATTTAATATTTGGGAAATAATTCCTGTTTGGTCTGAAACTTTTTTATCGTTCACTTTCGATTTTTTAAAATCTGGTAGGCTTTTGCAGCTGAGTCAAAACTGTTTTCGTTTCAGGTAAAATGGGTTTTCTGTTGACAGTATATGTAACTGAGAAATGCTGTTTAGAATGAAAAGTTACGACGCTATGAGTCATCGAGTTACTGTGATAAAATCTATTGTTTGTCAATTTCGTTTCAGGTACTTTTTGCATTCACAGTACGCCACTATATTACTAAGAAAAATGACTTAGGACAAGGAGTTACAGAGTAATGCGAATTTTTAGACTGATTGGCTCACTTTGATAATAATGATATGAGTTAATAATGTCGGAAAAACTAGTCATGATTATCAAAGTAGGCCAATCATTATAAAAATTGGCATTTTTTTGTTCGTAGTAACATGCGTGCTGTGAATGCAAACAGTACCTTAGTTGAAACGAAGTTGACAAACAATGGATTTTATCAAAATAGACCGATGACTCTGAAAATTTATCGTCATAAGCTTTTCATGCTAAACAACATTTCCTAGTAAGATCTTAGTATACTGTGAACGGAAAAGATATATTACCTGAAACGAAAACATTATGGAGTCAACTGCAAGAGGCTTACTGGATTTTAAAAACTCGGAAGCAAAATATATATAAGTTTCAGGCTAACAATAAGTAGGACTTATTTCCCAAATCCAACTAAAAAAAAAATGTGTCTATAACACTATTGCCAACTTCATCCGTGAACACACTGTATATGCTGCATAACTGCTTCGTTAGTATATGTTGCTCCTTTATTTTATATTCCTTTCGTAGAAATATTACGGCACGTTTCTACTAAGTGATAGCCTAAGAATATGTTTCACATTATCCAACGTAATAAATTATAAATTTAAACTAGCATAGAAATTTAATGATGCATATTGTCTCAAGTATTTTATAAACCGTAGATTGATTAATTGTAAATAACTTTTACTATGTGTATACACAGAAAGTGTCTAACTTTGTAAGAAGTTTTATTAATAGTTTACTTTCTTAATACTTACAGTAATAAGTATTAATAAAGCTATTACCAAGCAATTGCATTTTCAATACAAGTATAATAAAATGACACTATCAATTAAAATGGTTGTTAAAACACAACTATGTAACTGGTATAGCTACATAAATATGTTGTATTACAGAAGTTAAGACAGCATTCTTGCTTATTTCAATGCCTGTCAAATGCTTATTCAATGTATTCACCTCTTTTTGCTATTTCTGTGCGACAATAATATAATACCAGGTATTATACCCCTATTGCATGCACAGTTTTTTTCTGTGTAGTTATATATTCAATTAAAGAAATTATGGAAATGTGTGATGTCTTTAAGCCACAGTTGTCACTTTCGACAACTTTGATTTTTCACACTAATTAAAATTTCAAATAAGCAGCTGTTAATGTGATCTTAGTATATCATCATCATTATTAGACATTTTTTGCTTTCGTTGCATAAAACCTTGGTTTATAGAATATACTGGCATGAGTTTACTTTTACTACATTACTGCCATCTATATAAAATTAAGTGCTTAATAATAAAATTCCTTCAACACTTGTGATCTAATACTAATAAGGAAACTTCATTTGTTTCAGGTTTCGTCAATGTAAATTAAAATGACGCAAGATTATTATCTCTAATTGAGATCAATAGGAGGCCGTCTAACTAGTTTCGGGCAAAAGCCGATGAAAGTTTAGAACTCGTCCTCCGAGCGAGGGGCGTAAAAGAATTCGATACGATTTCATTGTGTGCAACGCGTTCGTACAAAGTGTGATCCCGGTGCCAAGTACCAGTCGCCCGATCGTGTAGTTCCTAATCATCTATTCGCAAACAGCGCGAAGGTGGACGCCATATCCCCTGACACATAAACAGCGAACGTAAACAACACTTGTCCTTGCACGGACGCAATACAACGATCGCGTTCCTATGCGGTTGTAATCGAGTGTGTTAATTAATATGGATGGTAAACAGTTATAATAGGCTCGCTCCAATAAATCCGTTCAGATAGCACAGGAAACAGACATGGAGACCGAAGAACTGATTAAGCTCGTGGATGGAATATATAAGGTAAGAGATCTGAACCGTTTGAATCAATAACTTTTACTGCAAACAATTCTAATACATATTCCACAACCTAACTATATGACAAGTTGGTTGATAAGTTTTGCCAATCCTCAGTATTTAATTCGTCTACACTATACCTACATATTACTAACTAGGACGCCGAATTAAATGACAGTTGTAAAATCTCACGTTCAGGAGGTTAAATTTTCCCTTGAAATTTCGGCGATGTTTCTTTTTTTTTTTGCTCTTCACCGTTATTAATCACGAAAAAAGAAAATAAGTTATACCAAGAACCCCTCTTAAATCAAACAATCCAATCTACAGTTAGGCCTCTCAATGGGCCACTGCAACAATCTTTAGATGTTGACTTTTTGGGGGTAAAGGCTGATCATTTTTTTGTTGTTGGGTGCAGCATACAGGGAAACTACCTAATCTACGATAGGCTTGTCTACCTTACGCACTTTTTATTTTGCGCACATACATTCGCGTATCAAATATGGATTGTTAGCCTGGGGCCGCAGTACTTCCGCAAACATAATATTCTTACTGCACAAGAAAATTATACTCGGCATGTTATTTCTATCGTCCAAAGCATCCTGTAGGAAATACTTTAGGGATTTAAATATCTTAACGTTGCCTTCGTTGTATGTTTACGAACTTATCAAATTTTATCATAAAAACTCAAATAAATTTCGAACCAACGCTGCAGCGTCCATGTCAACTGTAAGAACAAGAGGGGCACTGATTTGTCTGTACCGCTTTACCGTCTCAGCTTCCACGAACGTGATTCAATGCCTTGCCAAACCAACTAAAGCAGGCACGGATGGAGAAAAAGTTCTTTGCCAATCTAAAACACTTTTTAATTGATAAAAGTTTTTATACTATTAATGAATTTTTGAGTTTTTAATAGTCTGTGTGTTTGATTATACAACAATTTGTGTAATTTTATTCTTCTGTGAAAATTTGACAATGTCTATAACTTTATTATTATTATTATTATTATTATTATTATTATTATTATTATCACTACACTAAACAATTTTTGGTAAAATGTCAGTACGAATTTGGGGAATTTTGTGTCCCTAAAACCCTACAGGTATTTTACTTTTAGAAGTGGTACTTGTAAGTATAAGTAATTGTTCGAAGGTTTTTTCATGTAGCCTGGAATTATTCCCAGTAAAATTAAATGTGGTTAACTTTTCCAAGCTTTTTTATATAGTCTAAAATACCCTCAAGTCAATTCTGAAGTAGTGATAATTCCCATATTTTTAAACAACATTCCTTGTTTAAAAGAAAAAAATCAGTATTTCTTATTCTTTTCTTAAAAAAAGAAAAATATCGTCAAAATGCAAGTTTCCTGGCAGAGCCCATTTCTTTTTTTACATTTATTAAATCCGAAAATATGTTAGAAATCTTTTTATATCTTTCTTGTATTGATTATTGCTTTACTCTAGACCCACTTTCTACCAGTAGATCATTCTCAGCTAGAATCATCTCTCAGTGTACCTTAAAATGATAAAATGTCATTCGTAGGTTACATTGTAAAATTGAAATTTCCAAATTAAAATAACAATGGAAACTTTAAAAAGTGGAAAGGTTAGTACGAAATATAAAAATGTGAAAAAAGTGAAAAATTGTTTATGCTCAACCTGCTCATCCTCTGTAGAAACCAATTATTTTCGTGAATGCAACAACTTTTTTCCTTTTCTTGATACGAAAAACAGAGCTTTTTGTTCCAACGTCTGGATGAATTTTTAACAGCTAAGACCGAATTAATTCCAATGTGCCGGTTTTAAAAATATAGTATAAGCGCTGGAATAAGTAATCTATGGTGTAATATATGCCAGTGTTATTAGAAAAAAACGCGCTTTTCCAGTTTATTCTTCGTATAAAGTTATATTAGGTATATCCTGTGTTTGTAACTGGTCCTAAAAAAACAACAAACACATTTTCTAATACGAATTAATACCACCTACTAATAATCAATATAATAGTCCAATATAACAAGAAAACGGAACCACGTGCGACTGAACGCCGTGTCAGTTCTGCCTACGTCTGACTTGAATCAGAACATTTTAGGTTTACTCATGCGCGTCTTGTTTATTTTCTAACCACTTAAAAATTACTTTATTTACAACTGTAACTGAAAGAAATTTTAAGTTTTTGCTGAGAGATATTAATGATTTTCTTAGTAATGTTACTGTATTAGGAATTTTTTCCTAAGGAACAGAAATTTTCTATTAATATTTACGTATTATGGGAAACTTTTGACATTTTAATATTTTCCTTAAGTTTCTACCTCCATTCAGTGCGGATTCATAAAGAAAAGTTATATCTACAGAAAGAAAATGTGTGTAAATCTCTCCATGTTGACTGATGGAGAAATGCAACTTCCTGATTCAATAGTGCTTAATAGAATGCCTTTCCATTTATACGTTTCCTATACGTCTAGTTTCCACGGTGAAGGTACACTCCTCACTAATTCAAAATTTAGTGTCGTTGGTTTGTCCAGTGTCGTTTATACGTTGTGGAATTGGTGATTCAGGTCTCCCATTGCTTTAGCTTGTTATGTGTTCCTTGAACCAAGTTCCGATAATACGATTGTTTGCCCAATGTGAACCTTAGAGCAGCCACCACATCCGATTTTATAAGTCCGCGTACTTCCATTGAGATAAGGCTTTTCTCTAGCATTAACTAAAAGTCTTCCTAATGTGTTTAACGTAGAATCTTAAACATATGCCACCCTATTTTCACAGAAAGAGCTTGGACATTTTAAATAAAACGTTGAGATCTAACTACTTCCTTTTATCCTCGAATAGTATAATTCTATATAACCGTCCACCTCGTCACAACACTTCAAGTTTCCTCAACGAATTTCTAATATCGCAAATAACATTAAATTATTATTAATTATAATTATATTAAATTAGACAATACTTTCACACCCTATCCGAATTTCGAAATTATAGATAAGTCCTTTTTTCACTAGATTAAAAGATGAAGCAGATTCCTTCAGTGAATCAAAATGCTATTTACAATATTCAGTGTTATATAGACTCTAAGCTTACAGACCTATCTCTGTGCTCTCAAGATTATTAAAAGTATTTGAGAAAGTTGTTTCAAGAGTTATTAGGAAATTATTAGAGACAGACAGTCTGCTTTTTAGTGGTCAATATAGCTTTAGACCTGGAGTGTCCACTGCAGATGCTGTTTATGATTTCTTATATCATATATTCGAGAATATTAATAATAAAAAAATGACTGCCACTATATTCTGCGACCTATCTAAAGCTATCGAATGTGTTTCCCACTCTATTCTTATTCTTCTTTGCAAAATTGAAGGGTATGGCTTTAGAGGTAAAGTTCATGATTGGTGTCGCTCATACTTATCTTATCGCCGTCAATATGTAAGGTTGAATGTCGGTAACGACTTCGTTAACTTTAAAGTTAGCAGAGTCATGTGTGGTGTGTCGCAGAGGTCGGTGCTGGGGCCAACGTTATTCTTAAAATTTATTGATGACCTGGTACATGATGCCTGCCAATCACACACGGTTCCTTTCGCTGACGATACTTCTCTTACGTGGCATGCTCTAATCATGAGGATTTGGAGAATTTAGTAAATATTGAGTTTTTAAAGTCTGCGGCGGTTTAATGCGAATGAGATCATCCTTAACACTAATAAAACCAAATTATTACTTTATAAACATCAAATTGATATAAACATATTCGTTAATAACAGTCTTCTTTTGCCCTCTTATGAGGTCAAATTTTTGGGAGTTGTTGTGGATGCTTGGGATGGGCCGGGCACGTACAGCAGCTTTATAGGAGCTTATCATCCTCTTGTGATGCTCTTAGAGCTATAAGGCAGAATCTTGGTGAGCATATTTCAAGGACAATATACTTTGCTTCGTTTGAGTCACGCATGAGCTATTGTCCTCCTTGCTTCACTTCTATAACGAACTTATTATTGTTTATTTCGCTTAAAATTCTAACTTTATACTCTTTAATTATCTATGAGTCATTGAGTGCTGTGTATAAACCTGGAAATAGTCATACTTTTCGGTTGGACATTCATTGTTATAATACCCGTACGTAATATTAATCTGCCAAAAACATTGTAAAAATTTCCTCTATTACATGGGTTTCTTTTTCTTTTCTTCTTTCAATAACCTTGTTTTCTTCAAAGTAGATTCTCTTAATTTAAAAGCATTTCGTCATAAATTGAAAGCTGTATCGCTGGAGCAAGCATTCTACTCATTTGACGAATTTATTACTTATAAATTTTGAGTCGTTTCCTGGCTGTGAATATATGTATATTTGTGGGAAGCTATTTTATTAATGTGTATCTCTTGTGTATGCTTTTGCATTTTTTATTTAATTGAAATAATAATTATTATTAGTATTTAATTAGCATACTTTTAAATGTTGAACAATAACCTGTTTACTGACAAATATAAAAAAATACAACAAAATCTAAATCGAAAACCTAATCGCTCCTTTATTTTTCTAAAATAAATTCAATTAAATCTTTTAGCAGGAAACAAAGGCAGATACGCAGGGAACTAAGATTTTTCCTATTCAGATCGAATATGTGCTAATTGTACGCATCGGGTTTCAAGGATATTAATTTAAGGTCGGTCTGAACCTGGAATCTACGTTTTGTTGCCTTCTTGAAGCTCACACTATTTGCTTGATAGAACGTTCAATGGTTTTTTCTTTTTCATTATATTAGTACTTCATATAATTGAATCACTTTCAGTTATGAATACATGACGTATTTTTCCTTGTTATTTTAAGTAATTAATAGGGACATGCTTAACACGATTATTGCGTTAGAAGGAGTAAATTAAAGAACATACCTGAAACTTCAACTTTACGTATGCAGAAAGATTTAAAATATCCAACTTTCCATCATCGCATATCAATTTTTTTAAATATGTAGAGTTTAGCAATTCAAATAACTTATTTATACAAAAGTTTTATGTAAATAATTAGGCGAATTTATATAATTATTCTACAAAGTCTGATTTAATTTTAAAATAACTATAGAACAATTGTAACCGCGCGAAACTAAAATAATAACTTTGTTAAGCTATTACAGTGAATATTAATATTTGAAATACAGCATAATTTAAAATATATACCTGTATAATTAATAGTTTATTTAGGAAAATTGCAAGCCTGTATGTAGTAACAAACAGGCTTGCAATGCAGTAGCATTACGTCAGGTAAATATAAAAATTTCATAGGATAATATTCATTCAACGCAAATGAAGAATGTCACTGTGAAACCAACATTAATTTATATTCAATCGAACTGAATGTACTACAACATTCCGAATGTCTGTTTTGATTGTGTATACCGAATTCGTGTGGACGATAAACGTTAACTGTCACGCTTTATTGGTATTTGGTTTCACCGATTTAGAGAGCTAAGTGTATAATACTATATATTAAAATGAAAACCTTATCTTATCCGATTGCCAGTCGACCTTTATTGCCGGCAAAACCGGATTCTTCTTATCTCATTATACGACAAATGTTACCGGTTTGCATTTAAATTGTATGTCTTGCATTTTTTAAACACGTCTTGTCTCTTAATTAGTCAGCTTGAACAGTTTCGCATTAGCATACTGGCAAAATATGATGTTTGTTCAGTAGGTAATGTTTTAAACTTTTTTTCAAAAACCGTCTGTTTGCGAGATGTAAAAGAAAACCGTCAAACCTACTTTTGCCTTTGATGAGTATACTTATGTGCTGGAATTCATAGCAGATCCATTCGTAAATACCTTTACTAAGGATTACTAGTTAATTAACAGAAAGTTTAAAAGAGCTTTAGAGATTTATTTTCAGTTAATACATTTCAGGCTTTCTGAAACCCGTTTCCTTTCTTATATATATTTTAAGAATCAAGGGAATGCTAAGGTTGTTTTGTTGGCTGCAACGTAATTGAGTTATTTTTAAGCTCTTCAGCATTCGACTTTAAGCACATCTAGTATAGAATATATAATGTCATCTATAGATTTAAGAGTTTCCGAAGACACTAATATATCATTTATTTTTACTAAGTTTAGATCACATATGATTGCTTTGTTTTTAGTATCGCTTCTAAGGAAATGAGTGGATTGCAGGCATTCAGCAAAATTCAAATGCAATCCAAAAACCGCAATGTATTATTTTTCGTCCCGACTTTAGATACTTATTTGCTCTTCCCATTCGCAAATACAGTGCGCCAATTGATGGAAGATATATTCAAGTCCAACCTACCTAAATTATATCATTAAAAAAAAATATATTATGCTAAGACGTTTTAGAAGAGCTATCGCAAGCCGAAACATGTTATATTACATAAAGTCGAATGGAAAGAAACGAATTATTTTAATTTTCATTCATTAGTATCATCCATTCACGTAGAAGAAATACCTATTACTTCTTAGATCATAATAGAATGTGCGATTATGTTTAAGTACTCTAAACTTTTTCGTGAAGCGCTCATAATAAACACATGTTCTTTATCCTACGTTTATTCTAATCACACCCCCATAGGTAATCCGTTGGTGATTGTCACTTTATATTAAAAAAAATATTCATATGGGGCAGTTTAGATGACCAGTAAAGAATATTACTTCCTGTTCTACCACTGAACTCCTAAATAACTTAAATAAAGTGATAGAAACAAAATGCCTACGTTTATAAGAACCATAACCAACTAAACGCTCCCCAATTAATTATATTCCCAATTAACAATATTAATGATTAATAAAAAAAGAAGAAAAACAATACAGAAAATGTTTAATAAATATATTAATAAATAATAAACAGTAATCTACTGAAGTGGAACAAGATATCTATATGTAGCACATTTAAACAACGCAACATCTGAACCCCTAAGTTCACCTGGTAATCGATTATACCGCTAGTAAATAGAAAACGTGAATTCCCTCTCAAATAATGTGGGGGTAGGGAGGAGAGGGTAGCGATGACTTTGACGAATGTGTAAATTATAATAAGAAATTCTTTTGCATTGGTTACTATTTAAACGATTAGGAATTCGTTTAGTTGATAATATTAGTCGATTGATAACATTATTATAAACGACTTCTATTATAATATGTATGTAGTTCATGACGTGACAATCCATGACAGATGTCACTATTAAAACCCAAAAGCAACAAAGGACAAAGTTAAGATAATAAAGTAGATCTTTTATTAATAAATCTTTGGGGTTGATGGAACAGGAAATGTTTCTATAGGAATTGCATTATGAACAAAGATGAGCACAATTGTGATGACAAACTTAATAAGTAAAATTTGTTTTCTTGACCAGTATATCTTCGTTTTCTTATAAGTAGTGATACTATAATTGCCAGAAGGCATCTATTTCTTCCAATAAATAGTAAAATGATTATGTACATGTGGATATTAGTTACTAGGTAATGTATTATAATATTTATTACATTTGCAAAATGAAATGATATTCTTCTTTTCAGTGTAATATGCTCATGTGCTCTTCTTACAATTACTTACAAAAAAAGGAAAATCCAATTAGGTGCTTTTGAATGTGCAAAGCGTACTAAATCAAAGTAAAATTTCTTTAATCGAACTTACTATCTAAGATTTTTATCGATTGCATATATTAATAATTTTCTTAAATTTGATTGACTTAAGTTTCTTCAAAATCGTATATATATGACAAATATAAATTGTAACATGCTTGTTAGCTTGCCTGTCATAAATTATGCATGAGACAAGGCGGTACGATGGCCCTAAGTACAACATCGAAGAATACATTTATTCAAAGTTGTGGTAAAGTTATTTCATAAGTCAAAAACTATACTCATTTTGTAGTAAAATTACATGCCAGTGCGGCACGTCAAAAGGGGAATCCCTCAATATTTTACGCATCTATCCCTAGACTAAAGTTGCACCGTAGCTATGATTTGCATTTAAATTAAAATACATGCTTGGAGTTTCCCTTTGTTCATCTTACTCCTTGTAGTAAGATGCAAAGTGCATAAAGAACGAAATGATACGATATATATATGTATTTTCATATTTAAAAATTCTGGTTACTTTTACGTAATAAAAAAAAAAAATGAAGGTTATTAATAATACACAGACGCCGTTTCCATACGAGTATTCGTCAAACTTTTGATCAGGTGTGGGAAAGCGGGGAAAATCTACAACGCAAATGAAATTATGCAAATGATCCTGTTAATACGCAAACAAGTTTTTTCTAACTCCATCATTTTTCGGATTAGTACTAATTGTGTAGGGTTTCGCTGTCATTATGGGACGCAAAGGATGCGCGAGGTCACACTTAACTAAGCAAATTCAGCGAAACTGGTTTGTATAATTGTTGTGTGTATATTTCATCTGTGTCACATTTAACGTGCTGTGATTAAGAAACTCAATTTGCGTTATCCTTTTTTTAAATATGCTGCGGAATATGTGTTTGTAATGCTAATATAAACCTTTCTGACCATTAAATAATATTTTTGGTTTTTTATGTTTGTTATACTATTTATTATGATTTTTTGCTTGTTATTTTAAAGATATTTTTTATTATATCACCTGTATTATGATTATGTATTATATAATATATATTAATATATAAGGGTGCTCTTGCAAACTAGAAGTTTATAACTTCGAAGATCCAGTTTAAGCGACACTGAAACCGCATTTCCTCATTTTTATTCAGTTAATTTTTACTATTGTTATGCAAATTATTTGAGGCATAGTACCTACCATTTTTGCGGTGGAACAGAACAAAATAAATGTACTTTCATAAAAAAAAGACAAAAGTAGGCTAGGTGGTCACGAATATTAACTTTCTGCAGACTTGATTTTGAATGTTTAAGATAATAATAAATTGCAAAAATTAATGTTCAATCAAATACCGTCATGTATATACTGTGATATAATAAGAATAAAACACTGCAATATTTTGAGTAAATGAAACTACCAGACAGCAAACGATGCTGATTTACATTTTATTGTCGCTCTAAAAAGAGTTACTTATAACAGGTTTTAAATAATAGTCAATGAAAAGTATTTTGGAAATTAATGTTGTTACTAAATACAACATAATACCTTTAAATTTCAACATTCATGACATCGCTTTGTATTCCACTCACGTTTTTATTTACCTCAAGATGGCATAGTCGGAAACCGGTAGTAAAATATAATAAAAATTAAGGATTGGACATTAAACACCATTTTTCTCCTATTAATCTTTTCCTGATTAACTGTACCAATCCAGAACTTACACTAATTTAAAAAATATTTTAATGAAATTAGTAATTTCCGAACAAAATTTATTTAAATTAAAAACAAAGAACAAGACTAGACTGGCCTGATATTTTGTAGCTTTGGTAATCACGAAGTAGAAATTTAATAATAAATTCCACCATCACAATAAATGCAATTTACATTAAATATTTAATACTTTTCAAATATACTATAACAAATAATATCTACAGGTTTCGTTACGTCAATCGTTATAGTAGAGCATATATAAATTTTTTCAAGAAATTATTAGACCTTTTTAAATTGTATTTAGCAATATTTACCTAATAATTCTAAACCACCATCTTTCCTTGTAAATAACCTATTTGCCGGTATTTCACATAAAGAAATAGGTATGTGTGTATGTGTATATTGGAAGGGTGATATTACCCTGCGACCTAAAAGATCTATTGTGTCCTCTGTTTTTGCTGTTTTACAGCTGGCCTTCTAATCCTATTCCTTTCAGAAAGTGTAGGATATCAGAAGACCCCAGGTTAGGTAAGTCTCCCTCTTCGATTTCACGTGCTCCCAGGTGTAACGCCCTTGAGTTGCACAGTGCTAAGTAATTTGAGAGGGGATGGATGCCATCCTGTTCCCCAATCTGCTCCAGTCATTTGCTCCTCCCTTTGTTCTTTCCTTGTGAGATACTCTCACTTTGGAAGTGGAAGGCTTCTTATGGAGGTCCTACTCCAATTCCTGTTTATTAGCGGTGTGGTCTCGCTAATAAACGTCCTTTCTCCATGGTTGATCCTACGAGTAGCTATGAAAGAAAAGGTCCACCTCCACAGAGCCCCGCATGCAGAGGTAAGGCTAAATACGATGGGTTGCGCTAGGTGTCCCAAGGTTGGACTAGTAGACTGGTCTTCTATCCAGCCACGCATCCCATCAGCCTAGTCCGCCACCTTAGGATTTAGGTTTTTGTTGAGGTTGTCTCCTCTCAGTCCGTGCAGTTAAGCCAAGAACACCCATCCCTTTCGGGACTTGGTTTAACAGTTGGACTTTCGGTAGCCGAAAGCAACAACTGGGATCGTTGTAGAACCCTGTGCAAGCCCTTAGCCACGACACGACAGCTCGAGCGAGGGGGAATGGTTCACGACAACGGTCTTCATTCACCCTGCCCCGGCTTTAAGCAGAGAGGACGAACTTATAGCCGCCACTAACAATCTCGTCTTGAGCGAACCCTGACAAGATGGCCTTTCCCCTATCCACCACCTCGGGGACGCGCCTGGTAGCTACTCCCAACCCCCAGGAATAGGTATTTATTTGTCTTCTAGTAAAAAAAAAAAATATTAAGCTCCTAAACATATGTTTAGAGCAAAATTACTTTTAGTTACTTTAGTATTTTGAAATTTAATAAACAAGGTACGTGTTCAGGGCTACTGGACGAAATATTTGTGGATAATTTAGAATATAACATTTGTAGGAAATCATTATTTAATAAATGTATTTATTCGTTGGGCCGCAGTACGACTGAGAAGGAAGGGTGCATCATTGCCAAACTTGAAAGTCAAGCAGCAATATGCGGTACCGGTTGTTGGTTGGGCCACCATTCGGACAACACCTCTCAGTGGCTCGGTGTGTTCCGGCACTCTAGCCAAGGGCCTTCAAGGCCTGTAGTGCTGAGTTATTATTATTATTATTTATTCGTTGAGGTGTGTAACTGATATTGTATTATGTTTTACTGGTGTTAGACAACTTAATTTTTTTATAATAATAATAACGGGAAAATTTCCTGTATTTAACGATAATAGACACCAACTTTCCATTTTTTATAAACCTACTCGTACTGATACTACTATTTTTGGATTATCACACTAACCTTCATACTATAAATTAGCTGCAACCAGAGTATGATTCGCATAGATTATTAAATTTACCGATAGATAAATCTAATTTCGGTGAACTATATGTTTAAGCAATGAAAAAATGAAAAGCAACTAGTTTGTTGGTCCTTTCCTTTACTCTCTTTATTTTTAAATATCTTTTAGACTACATGTTTCGGCATAACCATGCCATCCTCAGGTCTAAAAATGTTGCATGAAAACCAAAAACAAACTACGAATTGTTTTTATTTGTTTTTTCTGTGAGGTTTCTCGTGTATTCAAATTCGAAACATTTTTAATATAGTTAAAGATATAATTTTCAACATTTTTAGTTAATAACATTTAAAGGATATTAATGTATTTGACATGAACATAACCATCATGTACTCATTGAAAATGCAGTTTTTGGTAGCTATACCACTCATAAATGAGGTAGCAAGGTTCTATTTGATTCCACTTAGTTTCCACACGAATGAATGGAATTTGTAGAAGCTAATATAATATTTTCAAAGGAATGTTTTCAAAAAGTTGATTCTTTCTTTTAACCTTTTGCTATTTACTTCACCCACAATATCTTTCAATTTGCTTATATATAATACCCGAGAAATAACTTTAAATTAAATATTAACAGAGCTCTGTGAAAAAGAAAAAAAATCAAACCTCCATTTTTAACAAACAATGAAAAAGAGATGTAAATAATTCGCCATCTGTGTAATCAGGATCTGAGGGTGTGACTTACAGAAACGTTCAACTCTATTTATTAAAGGTACAAAGGAAGAACATTGAAACGTATTTTTTGTGCAAACATTAATTTGCTATATTTATACGGAGATGTTAGGAATTTCTGCCGTTCTCCGTCGGAGGCGACCAACTGTCAGGACGAGTTGTTATGCATTGATTCCTGTAAACAGAATTTGTTTGACTTTATCCGTTTCGCTTTGAACTTTTGTTGATTCTGCGTAACGAGTTTAATATTTTGCATATAAAAGTGAACATCGTCAATATTGTTTGCCAACGTTTGCTTATGCTTCAGGAACGAAGGTCGATCGAATGTTTCCATTCGTAATATTAACAAGTAACTTTATCAGAAACCGATATTTAGCTTAAATTATTATTATGGCGGAAATTGCTTAACAGGGTGAATTCTGAAAACTTTATTAATGAGGCAACTAGGGTTATTAATATATTGTGAAATGCTAAATAAATAAATAAATATTGTCTAGTTTACTGTTACGATTTACTTTGTGAAACTAATTGCTTCTATTTAAAACTGCTTTTGTAATTGAGAAACTTTCAGAATATACAGCAAATTTTAAGTTTGCCAATTAAGTCTTCCAATATGTATTGGGCGACTGACAGAAAACGAAACGCCCCATAGCTCCGTTATTTATTATTTGGCCGTTTAAAAGCAAAACCACAAATAAATACTACCAATTGGGGCAATCAAAATATTATTGGAAACAAAAAGTTTCGGTAAGGAATAGTATTTTTTTTGTAATGGCAATATATATTTTTTAAATATTGCCTATAAAGAAGTTTTTTTCTAAATTTAATGAGATATAAGTTGAGTTTTCAAAAATAAGTTTCAAATATGCAGTGGATAACATGCATCAATTAATAAATAATAAACGTTATTGTGAAATTGACGTATCAGTTTGACATTAGCTTAATTATTTGATTCTTTCTGTCGTTTTAATTTATCGCTACCATACATAACAATCACCTAACTGACATGTGCAAGTGTATTTTGAATATAATAAAAATAGTGCTGTGATTTTACAGCCTCGCTTTCGGGGCTAAGCAATTCTCGATAGTCTAAATTCTAAAGAATCTAACAAAATTTAAGAAATTAAAACGTAAGAATTGACAATTTAAGGAGAATATAGAACTGAATCCTCTTTTGTGTGGAAGAAAAATCAAAAATATCTACTCGGCTAACAGTCGAGGAAGTCGGCGTATTGCAGCAAAGCGATTCTAAAAATGCACAAATTCAAACACTACATCCCTAAAAAAGAACAAAAGCTTTTGGAAAATGATGACGGTCGAAGGATGCAATTTTGTAATTGCTTCTTAAGGGTAATTTGGGTCAAAAATATAATTTTTTTTATTGTTGATTATCATAATAAAGGGCTTTGTAATTATTTTCGAACAAGTTTCACGAAAATGCGAGCGGTAAAACTGGCCGAATTATTTTTTTAATTAGCGAAACCACTTAACACCATCAAATGTTAAACGGAAGAAGAACGACAAGATGTACAGCTTTATTTACAAAATTAATAATTAAAACGACGATAATTAATAATAGGAGTAATTACAATTATAATTTTTGGTTTGTGTAAATTATATTTTTTCTTTCTTGAGATAGCGGCTCTTTTCGACACGATTTAATGAAAAATTTAAAAAAATTAAATCATTTTTTTTTACGTTTTGACAATTTGTTTATTGTCTTCGTCAGAAATCGTTAATGTATATTTTTAATATTTGAAAAGGGACCACATAAACATTTTAAAATTTTGCATGTAAAATTATCGACCAACTCAATATTGGTGTACGTATTGCTGTGGACGGACACCTTGTTTTCGCGAGAGTTTTTTTTTTAAGTTGCTTAGATTTTGACATGTTTACTCCGATCAGCCTTTGTCAATGTTTCTGGAGAATTTTCACCGATGTATATGTTTATTTTTATATAAGATTTAGTTATTGAATTGATTGTATGATTTATTTAGTTTAAGTGTTCAGTCGTTTTAAATTAATTTCATTTACTTAAATGTCTTGCGTTCGTTTGTTTTGTTTATGTTGTTATGTTTTGAGATTTTGTCCGTTGGTGGACTGATCTGTGCGGCTTCGCTGTACGCAGCGGTCGAGATTGTAAGCAGTTCCTCGGTAGACGTTAGCGTGTGAGTACATGTAATTTTATATTGTTTGCTGCAATTTTGTTAACACTTTTGATATTGAGATTTGTTTCGCTTATATTGAATTTTATTCTGTCCATCAAGGAACTCGTTTAATAATAATTGTTATTATATTGTTGTGTACACATTTTAGATATAAGCTCATTTATTATTTCGTGCAGAAAGATAGATTTTAGTTTTAATTCCCTCATGGGGCAAGATGGGGCCACGAGGCATGATGAGGACATCGTCTTATCTACAAAACGGCAGTAAGCATCTGCCAAATTATAGCAGTCCTAATATTGGCAAGTCCTGTTTTATGTTTGTTGTAATGTAGGAAACTTTACTTAGTCGTAATAACAAAGTTATTGCTGTTTGTGCGTGAACTTTGCAATTTCCAGAATTTCGTTATTATTTTGATGGTGTGTTCAACGACCAGTATCGGAAGTATACGTAAATTATTTACAGCTACACTTTTTTGTGCTTATTAATTGACATGTATTGCATGTATTTTCTATAGTGTGTTTTTTTGTTCGCTTCAAATATTTAATATGTTATTATAACATAACCAGAAAATGTTCCAAAGAGGCAAGATGGGGCTATTGGTATGTGGGGCAACATGGGGACATCATTATCTCACTCTTCAGTCTGGTCCGTTATGCCTGGATATGCCATTATGCTTTCTTCGAAGACATAATGCTATTTCTCATGTTAGGAATAAAGTACAGGTTCAATCAAAGCGTAACAAGGGAAGACACAATCCTTACATACACTACGTATAAAATCTGCTACAAGAAAATAGAAGTCTGGAGAATCCCTAAGGCAACTAGAAGTGCTGAGGGAGAGTTAAAGAAAAAACAAATGACAAAGAAGAAAACAGAAGAGATCAAGAAGCCGAATTTTGTAAGCAAAGAGATGATTTTTAGAAAACGTCAAGGAAATAATCAAGTTCTTCTGTTGAGGAAGATGACGCTCAATCTTAGTATTGTAAGGGGAAGTATTGATATAATAGCATCGATAGCGAGGTTGGGTACATGGAGGCTGTGCGAATAACGTGGATAAGTTCGTCTTCTATTGTCTCAATTGTGAAGATTAAGTTTAATATTCTTATCGTTATTGTATTTTTTTTTTATTTTAAGTAGTTCCGCTTTAAAGAGTTTAAGCTTTGCTCCTGCATGTTTTTAAGAATATTTTAAGAATCTATTTTTTTTTAACCTATTACCTAGATTTATCAGCAGATAAATGTTTAAAGATTACAAGCGTACCTAGAACCTTGTATATCAATTTGCAATCCTGATGCAGTGTTCTAAAGCTTAATGTCCCCATCTTGCCCCACCTTCCCCTATATTATTTTATTTATTTTATTGAAAAAAAAGAAAAAGAAAAAATTGTATACGGACAAGCAAAATAATAAATAAATTGAAAACATAAATTTGATAATAATAATAATGAATTGTACTGAACTAAATAAAAATAAACTTTTGAAATCCCGGGTATTTTGTTCTGAAAGCAATATAAATTTTTAATCGTAGCCTATTATTACGCAGTGAAAGAACGCTCGCGAAAGTTCATACGTGTAATGAACCCATACCATACATGAGGGTGAAGTCATTTACCCACCATTTTTGAAAATGGAAGTAATATTTAACAACATAAGATATCGTTCTTAAAAATGTGTACACACAAAAAAATCTATTACCTATCAATCTGAATATTTTTATTTATTTAAAAGTCGAAACTTAATATATATTTAAATGAAGTAAATCTTATTGGTTAGAACATAAGAGTAAATTCTCTGAAAACACAATATACTCTTAGAACAAATAGTATAAATATTTGCATTGAAGTATACTTCCTCCAAATGAACATTGTTATTGTTGTAAGGAATAAATCTATGTAATCATAGTGAAAAAGTCTGTAGATTCAAAATAAAATCCCTTATACGTTTGGTATAATGAATTACTATATAAAATTATTAAATGTTTTGTACTGAAAACATGAAATATCAAATTGAAATTACCATAATATTGAAACATTTGAAACAAATTTTACCCCACCATTTATTGCACTAAACCTTATCTGTCATTGGTTCCCTCTTTTTTAGAGGGGGGTAGGGGTTTTGCATATACATACGCTTTACTTGGCGTCACTTTTTGGTTGACTGTTCGCTAGTCAATCATAGTGTTGTTGGTTGTGAGTGTGGAATGGAGCTGATGCACAGATGCTACCATTAAAATATTCGAAGGTAAATACGTACATCGTGTTATCTAATATTAAGGATTACTTGGTTTTAAAAAACTTTGAAATATTATTTAGAGTCAGCGCCATTGTGTCGATAATATATGAACATGGTAGGTGTGTACATTAACAAACATATGTAGGTATTTACTAGTTATTAGTTTTCAGTAGATAATACCAGCAAATTATTATATTGATTGAAATTATATCAGTAACCAACGTCGACTAGATACCAGACCCAGACATTGAGTGGGAACACCGATCGCAACGACGGATACGCATAACATATATACATATCCCCTGCGCACTCCTGGAGTACCCCGATACGCTATCTTCTCCCAAACATTGTAAAACTATAAAGTAGAACAGTAAATTTATTTAATTACATAATATTTCTTTATTTACGAATTTTCCCCTACCGAGGCTTTTTAGTGTTACAGACACAAAAATAGTAGGTTAATATTACCCTTGAATAGTAGAAATGCTTAGATTAAGCATAAGTATTATCAGTTCAATATACTTATATTTTGGAAGCAAATAATGGCAATACTTCAAATAATACTTTTATATACGTCTATCAAATGTACATAAATTATTAAGGCATAAATATTATGTTTCCAGTTGAGAAAAATCTATTTACTCAATGTATAAATAATTTCTTGTGGTGAAAATATTATATGTTCATAATGATTTTTAGTATATTGATTACATTTGAAGTAAAAAATTGTTTTGTCTAGCAAATTCATGGGTTTGAAAAACCGAACAAATTTTATTCTCAATATAAATACATCATCTTCTTGCTTATATAGGAAGTTATGTTATATTCAATGTGATGCACTTATATTCAAATTGAGTAATTATTTTTTTGTGTGTAATTGGCAAATTTATCCATAAATTTAGATGCAATTTTGATGGTGTAAAATGTAAATAATCAAAATAATATCTACCTTAAAAGTTTACGCATAAGTTCTGCTTTTAGCCGTACCTACTTCTTTCTCTTCATTCTGTGACGACAAAACTTTTGTTTATTAGTAACTTATAGCACGCATTCTAGAATGATGCTAACCTCATAATGGAAACAGCGCTGTAATGATCAGCATTATAGCACTGTTTCCTGCTGCAAATGTAAGATGTAATGCTTTCAAAATAGGGTATGTTTAACATTCTTTTAAAGACACACACTTAGGCATCTATCTATATTTCTAAGAATCAGTGCTATAAACATAAAATTTCCTTACAGTATGTACATCATCAGGTAGTAGGTATACTCCTTCTGCTTATTATCCTCATCACACGCACATGTCCCTAAACGAATTCCATTCTTTATTACCTTCACCGGTTCATACGTGTCTCAGCAGCGGCTTATTAAATATAATTCTCGGCGTTAATAATTCAATGCGTCGCCGCTTGTATTACCTACCTATTACAGAATTCATTACAGCCGTTTAAAAAAAACTTTAACGTCGAGGCAGGTAGATCGCATTGACCTGTGTTCCAATACTACGACCGTGATGCAAGAGGTGTGTATACATATTGTGCGGTGCCCGTACAACATGAAGAGCCGTCACTCGATGTAATACAAATATTACGATCGACGTTCTCCATGAATATATGTATGCAAGTGCGTGCGTATGTACGTACCACAACATGGGTGCAGTGTTTATGTGGGCCATTGCGCTGGCGTGTTAAATGTCGTAGTTATTTACCTTACTCTGAGATCTTGGCGAGGTTTGTATTCTGATTTCTCATTGAAATCTCCAGTAAAATTTTAAATTTTGATCATATTTAGATTTTAATTTCAGATAAGCTAAATGTATGATAATCAGAGTTTGTGTTAGTAATAAAACAGCCTTGAATTAAAACGAGAAGACGAGTTATAATTGCAAATTATAGGAATAGCTGTCTATTTTATACGCACCCAGGTTATTTGATTTTATAGATATTCTGGTAGAATTCTCATCAAGCTAACAGATAGTCACTAGCTAATTTGTATACAAACAAAAAAAATGTTGTTGCCGTAGTGGCATCTATAATTCGCTTCAATTTAGATCAATATATACAGTATATACCAGATGTATCTATTTTATGGTGAACCGTCACATAAAATTATGTCGAACGCTTATAAGGACGACTACCTACTACAAATTATGTAAGAGTTTAAAACAGCTATAGGTATAATAAATATTTTAAGCAATGCAGATTGCGTTTTCAAGAACAAATCGATATTTTCAATCTTTTTGCATCAGGCCACAGAAATATTTGAAAAACTAATCCACTACAAATGTTTATTTATACTACAGGGTATGGCATTTATCTGTGGTCAGTGTATTATGGCTAACTATCCACCTAACTCAAATATGTTTTCAATTTTCAAGTTAGGGTGGGCACTTGATGTCCGGGCACTTGAGCTTGGTGCTCATTGTACCATTGAAATATGTTTTAAATAAAAGTGTTTCAAGATCAAACACTTTATACCGCAAAATTATTTTTATGTATAGGTACAGGCTGTTCAGTTTAGCCTGCGGGTTATATAACTTTGTTATTTTAAATAGAACACCCTATATGGATGATCCCTGGGCATAAGCAGACAAGTCATTGGTTGGTCATTTTCCAGAACAAATGAAAGTGTCTGACAGGAAGCATGATAAACATACGTATAATATAAAACAAATCATTTTTGGTTATATCACCTTAGAATTATTAAATAGGGCAAAATGGACGCAATTTTTTTAATATAACATATCTTATTTGTGACAAAATAAATACTTATCATAATGACTTATCCGTTTATGTTCCGGTACCATCGATATATTTTACATTTTTGAATTCCTTGGTGCAAAATAAAGCAGATTTGATTTACATACCCTACATCAAAACCGAACGATTTCGAAGATATTCGACTTTTAAAAAAAAATATATATTTACAAGGTTCATTTCAAAAATCAATACCGCCTTTACTACAAGAATTTTGCGATAATTTTGTAGAATAGTTGTGAAAATGTGTGAAAGTTCATAGCCAACAAATAATTTCTTTGTTATATTATACAGAGTGTTTCTCAAGTGAAAATGAAGTTAGGTATCTTTAAACGTGTGTAACTCATTTTTTTTTAAATAGGGCACCCTGTATGTTTTTATGTTTAAAAGGTACAGAATTAAATTCTCTTCGATCACATATACCATTTCTTACAGCTAAGTTTAATACTTTTGAGCAATTTTGAATAATGTGTTATTTAGTACAAGAAAAACGCTAATAGATATTCTTAAAAAGACGATCGTAGGTAAATTCAAGTTGTTTAAGATCAGTTTAATATCTTTCGTAATAATTTTTTGACTAAACATTTGCATATTTTGTTTAATTATTTTCATAACAATAAAAATTATAAAATGACCGCCTTCATTGTTTACGCACATCCTTAACTGTTGCCCAAATGACAGTCTAACGTTGAGGAACATATCATGGCTAATTTCCTGAAAAGCTCTACAAATTCTGCCTCTCATATCTTCTGAAGTAGTAGGTACTTTCTGATAAATTTTACTTTTGACGTGTCCCCATAGAGAGAAATCCATTGGGGTCAAATCAGGAGATGGTGCTGGCCACGTAATAGGTCCTCCCCTGCCTATCCATCCAATAATACCTGTATAGAGCGTTCCATTTAAAAAACCAAGTTGTATAGCGGGCAGACTAAACTGAACATGCTGTATACGTACAAATATTTTTGTGATATAGAGTATTTGGTCCTGAAACACTTATATTTAAACCATATTTCAAATAAGTGAATAGGTTAGCCATAATAGACCGTTCACAGATAAATGTCACACCCTGTATATTTATTCAATAAATCCATACTTATACGACACTAGAATGGAACATGTGCAGCTCAGCTATAATAGAGTATCTTCATCTGATTGTGAGTATAACTTTAGAAAGTCGGCTTTTTTTGTCATCATCATGGATTTGAGCCCATGTGCCGTCATTATATTTTCATTCAGTATATACCAGCATATATATTTAGGATTGTATAGGGATACGCACTTTACAATCTGGAGCCTATCAGACTGATTTTCAAGAGAAAAAACAAACATGAAATCGGATTGGATTGGGATTAGAATGGGGTATGCTGTGTAGTAGAATTATATGAACAGTTTAGCCTTTTTTGTAATTTCCATAAGCTTGGTCGATAATAGGATGGAGTTCAACACTAGAAATTCATATAATTCATTTATTACATACTCAGAAAAGTGACTTTATTGAATTAACAAAATGTTGATTTTTTTTTGATTAACTAAAATTTGAGTTGAATTATAAGTACCTACTGTTATTTTATGGACAACCTGTATATACAATTTCTGTAAAGCTGAAAATATTCTATTTTAAGCTTTTCAATTATGCTGAAGGGGTGCATGTTTTTTTTAACTACGTCGGAGCAGGGTTTTCCCAGCAAAATTTCATTCCCTCCCTTTTCTAACAACATAATAGAAATACCACACAATTATTTCCAATTCACCGGTTATAAGAACGTGTTACATTACAACCAGCTAACAAATAAATAGCGTCTTCATCTTTTCTCATGCTACACTTGAACATCTTAGACAGATAATAGCTTACTAATGTTATATGAATGATCGATTTGTGTGCATAGTAATTATCACTACATCATATGGCAAACCAGATATCACAGTATCTAGTTTAACGTTTATTTCATCCATTTGACCATCTAATTGGTTGATTTAATGCCTAATATTAACTCTCACCCCACAAGAAACTATGAGTGAAATAATAAAAACGTTAAAAGTTTCAAATATTTAATAGTACCACCACGATCGTTTCACCACACAGTAGCTTCATCAGTTGGATGAAATGTAACTACGAAGATGTATTACAGAATTCTTAGCCTACTGTAAAAGTATACAAAATTTGAAAGTAAAAATATTTTATTATTCAACATACTTTCCTCTTAATTCGATACATTTATTACAACGAACCTGCAATGACTCTGGACCCTTAAAAAAAACATTTTTATCTTGCTCTGCAAACCAGGCGTCCTCAGCTTCTATCACATCTTCGTTTGAAGAAAATTTACGACCTTTTAAACTTTTTTTCATTTGAGGAAAGACATGATAGCAGGACAGAGTCAGATCTGCATAGGGATTCAGAAATTTAGTCGATTCGCGAATCGATTCCAGTCGAATCGATTCCTGCGATATCGACAAAATATGAATCGACTAATTCAGAATCTATGTCGAAAGCGAATATCTGTTGAGAGCTGGCAACATCGATATCTAAAACAAGGTTTGTAATTTTGAGGTTGTTGATGCTGTTTACTATACGACAAGTGTCAATTGACGGCGATTGAAACCGTCAAATTACCACAGTAAAATTTGGTAAATACATCGTATGTTTCCCTAGTGCAGTGAATGCCCGTCAGCAAAAGAAGATTCCTTTTTTTAAATAATGAAGAATAGGAGGTGTAGTAATGGTGTTGTGGGTGCTACTTATTGCACGCACGTTGCAATACTTTGCTGAAAAAACGATGGTCATAGTTACATGAATAGAAAAGAGTTTTATTCTAAGAATGTGGAGCTAATACGTGATGCAAATTTTCGGATAGTTAATGTTAATGCGAGACGTACTGGGGGAACATTTTTATTTATTATATTTATATCCACATATGTATGTCGAAATATACTTCGCGTATGTCAAAATTGTCAAGAGTTATCTAGAATTCTAGACCCCACTTGGCAAAATTTAAATTTCCCACAATTATTTTTAGTAACTTCAACAGAAAAACATCAAAATAATAACTAGCAATCTAATACAAAACCATTGGTAATTCCGTATTTCAATGATGAAGTTATTAAGAATAGTTGTGAGAAATTTAAATTTTGCCAAGTGGGACCCGATCCGATATAAAATAATTCAAGCCGGGGCGGGAATACTTGGTATTACCCCAACCGATTTAACGGTATAATTATTAGAGAAGGATAACTATACAATCGTCAACACTTTGGCTGTCGGTTCGACATATCTGTCGATATCACGTGATAGTTTATTCGATTCGACTAATGTCTGAATAGCGCGATTGCTACCCATTCGACATGTCGACAAAAATGTTGACGATTCGACACGAATCGTGAGATTCTGAATCCCGCTGCTGGTGAATAATTCGCTTCCCAAATCACGAATTGTCTGCATGGCAACATGCGATTTGTGTGCAGGAGCATTATCTTGCAAAAACAAAACACCTTTGGACAACTTTCCGCGTCTTCTCTTCTTAATTTCTTGTCGTAGAGTGGTCAGTAAAAAAGTGAAGCAAGAACTTCTCCAGCATATTTTTGTACATGAAACTTCTTAGGTTTTGGAGAACCAGACTGCCTCTGTACCATCGATTGCTGTTTTGTTTCTGGGTTGTAGAAATGTCCCCAAGTTTCATCCATAGTAACAATACGGCTTAAAAAGTACTTAGTGCTTCAGACATTTGTTTTAGCTCAATTCGACATCTGACAAAATCATGTCATGAACTGCGTCGTTTTCGGAGACGGACACAGAAACCAGCCTTCCCGGTTGGTGTTCATCTTCAATGGAAAATTTACCCGTTTCGAAGCTTGCAATGTAATTTTTTACGATCGCATGCGAAGGACATTGATCGCCAATGGTATTAAGCATATCTTCGTAAATCTGCTTACTTGTTACCCTTTCAAATACATCAGGTCCCCAAGTTTCATCCATAGTAACAATACGGCTTAGAAAGTACTTAGTGCTTCAGACAGTTGTTTTAGCTCAATTCGACATCTGTCAAAATCATGTCATGAACTGCGTCGTTTTCGGGGACGGACACAGAAACTAGCCTTCCCGGTTGGTGTTCATCTTCAATGGAAAATTTACCCGTTTCGAAGCTTGCAATGCAATTTTTTACGATGGCATGCGAAGGACATTGATCGCCAATGGTATTAAGCATATCTTCGTAAATCTGCTTACTTGTTACCCTTTCAAATTCAGGTACTTGACATTTCTGTTTATACATTAACAGATAGTATTGGGGAGTAATATAAATCTTTGTGGTTATACAGAGCTAAGCCTATGATAAGTTAGGCTTAGCTTATCTATTGATCTATAAGTATTCTAACAAGTCTAGTTTTATACTATTACTTTGAATATGTAAAATATCAAAACTATTATTAAAGTTATGGTTAAATTCTAAACAGTGACTGGCGAACGTGGAATCTATCTTCTTATCTTTGTAGCTTTTCGTGTGTTCACTCATCGAATATGGAATTTCAACAAGTATCTACCTCATCTATTAGTTTTCCTACAAGAAACGTTGAATAACAGGTTAATTTCTCTCAGTGAATATATAGTATGACGATATTAACTTCCTAGAACGAAACATGAAACGTTAACTTCTTTTTGGAATCTACCTACCTGCAAGTATTATAAGGCAACAACTTAATTAATGTAGTACCAATTTAAATTAGCTTTAAAACAATAAATGAATATTATGTGGTTGTAGTGGCAAGGTTTGGAAATATTTTGGAGCGGTGTAATTATTGTATTTAAAGTTTATATAGTACTTGCTTTTGTGCCGTGCATCTAGAGCAACCATGATCAAATAAGCGAATAAAAACAAAAGCAATAAAAGCAAAGTTATGCGGAAATGTGGTCAGTCCCTTCCACGAAAAAAAAAAACGAAAAACGTTTTAAATATAGACCCAGGCGTGCTAGCTTTCGGAGCTCCGACATTTCTGCGGCCACTTTGAACGTCCGTTAAGTTATTAATTTGGATTAATTACAGGGAACGCCGACAGGGAATTCGTCCGGTATAAGTGATTTATTCGACAGACGTAAAGTTCCCTCATTGCAGATAATTCCGGCGTCGGAAGCCGTACTTACTTGAGTTTCTAGTAAAGTGGATTCCACTTTCTCCGTGATATCAATCGATTTTTGCCATAACTCACAGTTCTATCGGGTCGACGTAGTGAAACTCTCACACATTATTTTCCCATCGGATCAATCGTGTTACAATGGCTGCAATAATGTCAAGATGCGGGCATCAGGGTTCTCGAATTGCGTTCGCAATTTCAACGATTTACTAATATTGAAGTACATTGATCTGTAAGAGATTCAATTATAGTGAAAGGATACTCGAATTGATGTAGGTTTTAAAGAGCGATGAAGTATCACTTATCTTTAAAATTTATTCGAAATGTCAAGGTTAAATTGTTATTAGTAAATTCCGTTTGTACATGAAAGTCGGACTTGAATATAAATTATAGGTATAGTAAAATGTCGTATTTCATCCACGCTTTTGCGTATGGTGGGATACATTTTCTGTTTACGGTTTGAAACCATCAATTTTTTGCCATTATTAGTCCTTGCCTTTAGGCTACATCTTAGGGAAGTTGTGCGAAAGGGATTTTCGTTTATATCTTGAAAAGTACAAAGTTGAGAGAAAACAAACGCTGTAAACAAAAGAAACAAGCAGGCATTGTATCGTTTTATTCTTTAATTGTCTAAATCATGTAGGGGCAATCTTTGACATGTTGTGGGCCAAACTTTAGTGTTCAAATATGTTCGCGGGCTGCGTTTAACAGTAGTGCATTTTAAAGTAATGTTTTAAAGTAGTGTTCATAATTTTTAGCGATAGATATCAGACATGAAATAATGCGACAATATTATTACAATGCAATTTATTAAAATAAGAAAGAAAAAAATAGGTACAACATTATAATTAAATCGTGATAAATATTTTTTTTAATTGGGTTTTCCAAAATGTCGTGCGGGCCGGATCAAATCTTACAGCCCCCACCGGTTGTTGCCCACATATGGTCTAAATCAAGGTGCATGAGATATTTTCTTTTTTTTTTTGGAGCATTAAGCTTCCTATAAGTTTCCCTTCGGTTTAGTACAGCCACTAATTAACTTATAATATTGTTGAATAAAGTGATTTTCAATTCTTCTAAGGAAATGTCAATCTTCCAGTATATGCCTGCTACTTGTGGCGGCAAAGCAGAATTTACTTAACTGGCACTTCGTCGTCCTAACACAGCTGACTTTCAATCTCATCAGAATGTCAGATTTTGTTGAGGTTTTTCTGAAGCTGCAGTGACCTGCAAAAATACGCGAATAAAATGCTACAGTAGACTCCCGATTATCGGAATTCCGGTTTACCGAAACGCTGGCTTATCCGAAACGAACGGAAATTTTGGATCCGCCGTTTTAACCGAAGCAAGTCTAGATGAAACTTACCGATTATTCGAACTTTGCACGTGTACTTCTTAGAATTAATAAAAATCTGGTTTTAACTTCCGAATCGCATTTCAGTTGTAACAGAAACGCATTTCAGGGTATATTTGTTCAGTTTTAAATTGGCATCACCATGAGCAATACAATAAAAGCCAAAAAGCGTAAACGTATTCTGATTGGTGTTCTAGAAAAAATTACTGCAATTAAACGTATTGATAAAGGAGAGTCATTGCAAAATGTTGCTAGAGATTATGGCGTATGTAAAAGCACTGTTTCCGAATGAAGAAAAAATTGACAGAAAGTTGAACAATGGTGGAGTGTGTTATCATCCCCTGCACCACGACGAAAATCTGGGAAAAAAAAAGAAAATTGAAAATTTCAACTTCGGGCCCTATATTACAGCAAAAAGGAATTGAAATTGGAAAAAAATCTTTCCGTAATCGAAGCTCCTGATACATTTACAGCAAGTGATAGTTGGTTATCGAGGTGGAAAAAACGCCATTGGATACGTCAACTAAATATTTGTGGCGAAAAATTATCTGCTAATCAAGCTGAAGTTGAAAATTTTCAAACAATAATTATGGGTGAAGAGGAATATACGCTAGATCAAATTTATAACTGCGATGAAAGTGGTCTATATTATTAGATGTTGCCATCAAAAACTTTAGCTGGAAAAATTAACCATGCCGCAGCCGGTTATAAGAAAAATAAGGACCGGGTAACAATTGTTGCTTGTGGTAATTTTTCAGGACGACATAAGCTGCGATTTATGTGCATTGGCCAATCCGAAAAGCCAAGAGCTTTCAAAAATATGCTGCCGAACATTTTACCAGTTTATTTAATAGACAATGCACCATCTCACGCAAGTGAAAATATTAATGTTATATTTTTAGCGCCAAATATAACTTCTTTAATGCAGCCTATGGATCAGGGTGTATTAGAAAATTTCAAAAGGCATTATCGACGAAACTGACTGCAATCAATTCTGGGGAGAGTAGACGATGGTGAAGAACTCGTGGATTGTTTAAAAGTAATAAATTTGAAAGACGTGGTTTATTGAGCAGCAGATGAATGAACTAGAAAATTCAACATCTACAAAAGCTTTTTGGGCAAAGATAATACACCAAGAAGATCTCTGCCCAGAAAATAACCGTTGAGAAAGAAGAAGTTCCGCTCCATGGAATGTTGAGAAATTTAGATGGAAGTGAACATATTAGCCAAGAAGAAGGTGAGGAGTGGATAACATTTGACAACAAAGAACAAGAGGAACTAACTGATGTTCACCTTATTGAACTTGTTAATGAAAGAGAACATGAAAAAACAGTGATAACGAGTCAAAAGGCAATGAAGGAGAAGCAACAAAAATTGCACATACGAAAGCGTTTGATGCGTTAAACACAGCATTATTATACGTACAGCAACGGCCTAATGCCACAGCAAGTGACATTTTACTTTTAACAAGGTGGACCAACGAGAAAACCAACTAGAATTGATTTTTTTTTAAAGATATACGACATTTTTCTTTACAGAGAATGTGATTTTATTTCAAATACATAATACATAATGTAATATTTTTGTTCTATGTATGAATATATGGATGTATTGCTTTTTTTCCTTGAAACTCCATATTAACTGAACTTTTATTTATCCGAAAAGGCTCCGGTCTCGGCTGTTTCTAATAATCGGGAGTCTACTGTATATGTAATAAAATTCGTCACAATCGTGATATACCATTCAAAAGCAGTTGCTTGTACAATACATTTGTGGCACAATTAAGTTCACAATAGTAGTAGTTCTTTCAACCATATTTGGTTGGGGTTACATACATAGTTTATTTATTTATAACATTTTAGAACTTCACAAGTATTATCTTTGCTATTTTCCTCGATTTGAGAGAATTATTGAAGGTTAAATGGCCTAATGCAAGTGCCTAATGGATTTTTCTGCATGATACGCATGCTGGTGTATTTGAAGGTACCTGTCTGGAGGAACTACTTATCCGATGTGAACCTTTGAGATTTTTTCCAATGCTTTAAGAAGAGATGACATCTATGAAGCAACCAAGGAGTTGTTTTCGAACAAATAAAATTACTTACATGTATACGAAACTTTATTATTGGATTGTTAATAACTTATATTCGTCTGATGCGATAATTTTTTTTATTTTTGATTCTACGATCATAGATAAAATATCGTACTTGCTCTAAGCATCACGTTCAAAAGCTGACTTCGCTCCCCTGTCTCATAAATAACCATTATAACACCCTATCTGTTTTCTGTTTCTGCATTACTGTAAATATAGCTCATCACTTATGATGTATGATGTTTATCACACAAATAAGATAATTTCATGGCAGATATAAATATATGTGTAAATTCCACGGCATATATTTATTTTTGGGGCATATAAAAATTTTGGTATTTGCAAAGAAAACACGACAACAGAGTTATTTTTTTAAACATGCCTTCGTTCTATAGAATTTCTTTTTACAGAATATTTAAGAGCGTGCAATTTTGCTTTAATTTTCCCTTTTTGAGATTTCTTACAGTTTCTGAGTTATCAAACAGCGATGGCAATGCTACTTATAGGACACTCTATTCTCCAACAAACGGACGATTTCGCGGCTTACACATTGATGATTATTCTTCGCAGAGAAATACATATCTTTAAAAAAAAATATTTCACAGAGAGAAAGTTTAATTGAATTAAAAACAGTAATATAAGGGTGATGTTATTGCTTTCTTTGAAACGACTAGATTATTTTTTTTAAAGAATATCTTTTATCGAAATAAATTACTTTGATGCCAAAGAAATAATTGTTTAGATAAATGATATCAGATATAAGTTCTGATAAATTGCCTAAAGAAACTATTTCCTTTATACAAAGGCAGTATAGTTTCAAACAAATTAATTTCAGTTTTATACCGAAATTGTATTATTTAAATTATCGGCTGTGATCGCTTTTGATTCGGCCCTTAAGGTAATTTACCACCACATGTATACTACATACAATTCTTGTCCTTGAAGTAACCAATCAAAAAATAGAACTTATTTCTGTTATTCTTTGTCTTCGGCATTGTTTGGAAACATGCACACTGAGAAAAAAGATTCTTTTCTACAAAAAGTATACACTTTTATTTGACAAATTCAAAGCAATAGTAACTTAAAATTAGCGCTTTCATTGAAGCGATCAAATTATTTTTCTAAAATAATATCTTTTTTCAGGTCAATTACCTTAACAGCAAAAAAAACAGTTGTTTGATATATGATATCATGTATGATTTTCTTAAACAAACTATTTATTTCATATAAAGTCAGTACAGTTACAGACAAAGTCGTGGTAAATTTACGGGAAAATTGTATTACTTAAATCATCATCATGTTCTAAACATATAATAGCAAAGTTTTCTGACCTATAGCAGCAAATAGGTCAAATATATTCCACGAGTACAGAAATTGCCTTGAAGATGGCAGTTCTCCTATTTCACTACACTAACTCTCTATATTCGATATAAGTTTTCTACAGGGCAGACATAGCTATCAAATATATATCTATTACCGGCCAGGTAAATATTTCTTGGGAACTGTTATCAAAACAGTTTCCCCTTTGCGTCGTGAATCAACTTCCGATGTGAAGGAGCACCGGGCAACTGGCGTGCGATGGTATTGACTGTTCTTTTTGGTCAATTTGTTAACACCTGTAATTTCATATTTACGAAAAATCTATGAGGGTGAAACCTTATCGTGGACAACAGCTGGAGCCTTTATATAATATGTTTATTGAAATAATTTAGTTTGGTCAAATAAGCAAATTATTAAACTAAAAATATCGTTTATTTAATTTCAAATAATTCCGTTTCTTATAATCAAATAAATATTTCTTTGCTACTATTTAAAAGAATAATTTGTTTGGATTAATGCATATTTATTAACAACAAAGATTTTTTTTTGTCAGTGTAATAAGAGAGTTACTATTGTCCTAACACTACACTGGAACGATTCATTTAATATATATACCCTTGTCAGCTTTCTTAACACTCATCACACACCACAAAACTAAAGTAAGTCTACATCTTCTCACAATCACGAATTATCCGCCTACAATGTAATATTTTATAGGTTTAATAAGGGAAATATAAATCTTTACATGCTCAAACGTTTGGTTTTCTGCCTTGCTAAAGTAAATGCTTGCAATGATTCTAACCTTTTCGAAAGGACTTATACAAGGTGTTTCGTGTCATGCCGTAAGAATAGGAAGTCTCGGTGTGTCAAATTCCTTTTACTAGAAATGTTTTAGCCTTCGAGAAACCTTACGTAGTTCCAGAAGTCAATGGTAGCTAAAGTATCCAACTTTTAGAAATTTGATGAATATCTTCTTCAATTTTTTTTTTCTATATAATTCTCTGCTGAAACGAAGGAAACACAGATTAATATATAAAAAAGAATTAATATATAAAAAAGAAAAAAGAAACAAGACAAGGTTTATTACAGTGTTCGCAAGGATATTTCAAAATAATGAGAATAGAATTCTTGTAATAATTCCAGACATCACTTCGACAGCTATATGTGGGCACTTATTTCCTAATTATATATTACTCGCTAGAAATAACTAACTGCAAATAATATTTTAATAATATTACCTATAACTATAATAAAGGTTTATTTACAAGTCATTATAATAAGGATAAGAAGGTAAACGCAAGTACCTACATATAAAACATACATGCTTTCTACGTATGCATAAAACTGAATCCTTTCTAACAGCAGCAATAGATGTAAACGTATACATGGTTAAGCTGAACAATAAAGTTTTAAGTAATGAGAGCTTTATGCACAAGAAACAGTTTGCCCAGTAATTACTATTTGTAGCACTGCAAGACATCTGCAGTATACTGCTGGCAATTCTAATTACAACCACTTTGTGCACATGCGCTATTAACTGTTCTTTTTTGCGTTAAAGGTATATCTATTGTTTTTTAAGGAGTAATACTAGTTTTTATTCTGAAATAATTCTTAAAGCAGTTGCAATAACTCCAGCATATATAAGTATTAGTGTTCATACTGATAGAAAGATTTCTTTCAATCAAAGAAAGATCGCTGTATCAAAGAAATACAGTTATTTTTTTTAATTATTAGTGCATACTACAAGTTACACTATCGGGTATAAACTGTGAATACAAATAAATTATGTAGTAATAGTTGGTTTAAATTAGGTGAACCAAAATGATATAATATGAGAATAACATCGACATATGGTGAAAATTATATACAAAACACATGTAAACCACATTTCAGACATTCTATACAGTTAATTCTTTTATATATTTTTCACTATATGCCATGCTATCGTCTACATGATCTTATTATTTCCTTTTGGCATGTATATACAGGGCATATCAATTAAAACGAGCCACATCAAATAAATCTTTAGCTGCTGTGATTTGCTGCAGCTCTTAATAACGGGCCTGACAATTTAAAATCATTCCACCAAATTTGTGTCTTGTGTCTCATTTAGATGGTCTTTCAATTTGCTTTGCGGCAGCATGTACGAAAAAGCGTTTTTTTTTTTAAAAAGTGTATAATTAGCACATTGTGTAATAACATATGACTTGAATGAAATGGTTTCGATTTTACTTTATTAAATGTTCAAAATGATGACCAATAACCTCCATACAATTGTATAATCTTGCTTCAAATGCTCTCCTGACATTTCGCAACATTTCTGGAGTTATTTGTTGGCATTCTTAAGCAGTCTTTTGGCACAACTCTTGTAAGGAAACTGAACGCGTTGCATACACCTTAGACTTAAGAAGAATTTTTTGAATTGATTTTTTTAAAAAAAATAATAATTTCATAATTGGATATCCAAGTAATAACGAAAACAATAACAAATTAATAGTGTCTCACATTTGTAAGGGTCGATAATCGAAGTTGTTAACTCTTCTAATCACTGCTAACCACAATGCAGCAAATATTTTTACAAATGATGAAAAAATGAAAATTCACTATTCCATGTAAAGAAACATACTTGTTTTGAGATGGTCTATTGTTTTTGCGTCATTTTCTTCCTCCACTATGTCGTATAATCAATCATTTAATGTTGTTAGTGTTACTGCTTTTTCTGAAGGAAAATATAAATAGTGTAATTATTGTTAATCTTCCGAAGTTACAGAGCAATATTCATCCTCGCTAGTAAAAGACATCATATACAGTCAGGTCTATAGGTTTGTTGACATTATTCAGAGATATGACAGTTAACCAAAACATATTGTAACCAGTAGGTACAGTAACAAAAATGCGACAGAGTAATTTTTCGCAATTTTATACGTGGACAATCGCGCAGAATTAATTAATTTATTTGTAAAATGTTGATATACATAATTGATATAAATTTGACAGAGATGTAATGCGGGTGTGTCAGAGGTCACTAGATATGTGTACCCAGTGTTTCAAGGAGGAGCTTATTTCACTGTTTACGCTGAAAGTATCACATGTCACGTCGACACCTAGGGCACAGTCGACACTGGAGTGATACGATCGCAATACGATAAGCAACACAACCAGCAACACCACCGTGTAAATTTAGGCAGAATGCGCACCGGAGGGTTACGACAAGCCACACCAGTAACCAGTAACACGACAATTAAATTAAATTTACAGGGCATATGCCGTGTTACTGATTGTGTCGCTTGTCGTATTCGTGTCGTGTATCTGCCGGATCACTCCAGTGTGCACTCTGCCTAATCGATTTGGATAACTTCTTTAGGAGAAAATTGATATACAGTAACATATAAACATTATAATATACTTTCATGTGAACCACTGTAATTACCTAGGCACCAATTTTTACTTGGAAAATGATTTATGCATCTTGTTAACTCATGCAATGGCCGTTAGTTTTAACTTGTATGAGTTTGGAGCAAGGCCATTAACAGCTCTTATTATAAAAGTTTAATATTTAATGGTGCGAGTATACTCAAAGCCGCTACTTTATCCAAGCTATAATTATGAAATTTTAGAAATGAAAATGTGTTAATCGTAGATTGTATTAGTGTTTTGGAGAGCTGCGGCAAACTGAAAATTAGTTTTTTTACTTACTTTGGTATTGGGATATTTGATAAACAGATCATTAAATTGTAATAGCCAACCGTTCGACAAATTAAATAACCTTGGGGATAGCTTGCGGGCAAAACACTTACATAGTTACGGACGGATAATTTTAATTATGAGTACCTTATACAGTAGCCTGTATTCTTTTTACAAGCACAGCTTGTTAAATCTGAGAACCAGGATTTTCCTAGTTTTTTTTTAGCAAAAGATATAATTTTAAAGCTTTTGCTGTGAGTAAAATTACACCATTCCTCATCTTCTTAGCGAAAATTGACCTTAATTTCGCTTAAATAGAATTGAATTTTTCTGGTACGTTTTATATTTATCACCAAAACTAGATTAATAATTTTCAGAAATTGGCAGTATGATATCATGGCAAAGTAAAACTGTTTTATTGCGGAAACTTTCATCAGTTCATTCGCCTCCACCCTATTACTTTTCTCTATACAATCGATTGCACATTTTTGTATGCTCAAAAGATTAGGATTTTGTATCTTCATTTTCTTCAGTAGGATTAGTCGCACCATTTTCATAAATACTTTTCATTTGACAAGAATTTCTGCTAATTTTTAGCTCTAATATGGAGATGTAGCAAATTTATTAGTGCTTAGAAAATTTATTCAGATCATAATATAGCTTTTTTTTCTAGAACAAAAAAAATAAAAGTAAACCTAGGAAAAGTTTTAGCTGTATGGATTTAATATCAGCATTTACTTCTCTGTCAAATAAGCTTGGTGCAGTTCATTTTTACTCCATCAAAATCACATGATACCTACTTGCCATTACTTCTTTTAGTTATAGTTTTTCTAATCTTATAGAAGCCTTGTGGATTGGGTAGTAAAGTCGCTCTTCTTTCACTCTCTCCTATCTCCTTTCTCGCGGGGTATATTGTATATCCTCCACATATTCCAATTATTTTACATTATTGGAGTTAATAGTTGCTTTGCTGGTATTAGTTACTGTGTGTTAATTTCTCTAAATATACACATTATTTGCAGTAATGTTTTGTTTTACTACTGTTATTTAATTGAATTTACTTACCATAATCATTCGTTGCTATAACCTAACTGTGAAATATATGGTAAGAATAGCAGTTATCGGGAATGAATTATTTATTTGAAGGCATGTTCTCGCATAGTTATCGTAACTGATTTTATCAGGCTTGAAACATTTCGATGTAATACTGGTCCTCTTTAGACCAAGCACAAGAATAATAGTTAATTAGTTATAATACAGAATACACTGTAAGCCTTTTACAATAAATTGATTAATAGTTGTTTCATTTGGCTCAAAAGGACTATTTTTTCTTGAGCGGCGATTACGTTACAATTTTAAGTAAACGTAAAACTGCTACATTAAACAATAATATATTTTATTGATTATAATATACGTTTATACATGCATATCATTTTGCTATAATCGAAAAATGTTAAAAAAAAATATGAAAAATTCTAAAAATAGGGTCACCATCTTCATAAAAACAGCTTACTACTTAGTATAAAGGATAACTGCAACCTAGTCCATACACTGTCACTGTAGGTTAACTGTTTCACCTTGTCACTTTGATGAATGACATAAGGTCTGTTTTGGTTCCAACTTTGAACGGTTCTATTACGGTTCAAAGCAAACGCTCACGTGCGTAGTAAAAAGTGTCCCACTGCACGACAAGGTCATGATCTGTGCTGGTCTACTGCTCCGAACGGTCATAGAACCGTCCGAAATGAGAACCAAAACAGACCTATAACTAAATAGTAGTATCACGTTTCTAAGACAATTAGACACATATGTACTTAGAAACCACGAAGTGGTAGTACAATGTGCTACCGAACCCAATCGATCGCAGCCGAATACCAACGATTCAAAATTTTCGTAGTTACCCTAACTCACTGATTGTTATTATTTAGTTAGTTTTTTATTTATACCAATTACTGTCATTATTTACATTAATTAATAGTATTCCAAATAACTGCGTTTATTAGTTGCACATATTCGTGATTTGAGTATGAAATATTTAATATCTGTTAATATATTTTAGTACTTGAGACTATATTGCAGTGTTAGAAACCTTACATTACTCACTTTTAATAAATAGCGCATTAATATGGTATAACTATTTAATAGTGCTCATTAAAAAAATATAGTTGTCGTTAATAGAAAAGGAATCTTTTTGTATTGCGTCTAGAATTTGCTGTTATAGTTATGTTGTACGCCTTTTTCTTGGTTGATCAACTTTAGTATTTCCAGTTTCACCAGGCGTTCACGTACGCGTTGATCCAGTATTCGAAATGAATTTCCACTAGGATGGGCGCTTCTTCTTATTTTCGCATACGATGTGTCGTTCTGGGTCGCTAGAAAGCATCATAGCCCTCGGACGCGTTTTTCGATGAGGATTCCGTTTCCGAAAGCGCCACCCCGCCAGCGCTCGGAGATATCAGCAAAAAAACGTAAATTTTGATCGAACATTTTAGCAAAAGTCGGTAAAAACTTACCTAAAGTTTAAGATAACCCCAATGTGTTACACATCAAAATAAGCATCTTTTCTAGAGAAATCGAATGGAACCGCGCTCGTCCTCCTAGCTCCTACCATTCACGAGATATGGGCGTTTAAAGTTTGAAAATTAAAATCGTCTATCCGTTTCCAAGATATTTGAGGCTAAAGTTTTGAAAATTAAGATCGACGCTAGAGCCTTCTAATATAGCATACCAGAAGCGCATTTTAACGGGGAATCGAGTGCCGAAAAGCGGATCTTCTATTTGGGAAGCGTACGTGATATTCTTATTTTGCCATATTAGAATTTCCATTGCACAAACCATGCACCATGCATATATCGGCATATTCATTAAATGTGAAGTCCATTACGAAAAAATACGACTTACATTTCTAATCACAATATTCTGAATGTTCATAGGAACACAACTCAGGGATTGCCTATTTGATCCAACCAGCCTATGCCTAAAATTATTTTAAATAGAATTTAGCTATTGCAACAACATTTACCATTATTACCTTGTTTATGTAACTTCATTACACCCACGCTCACAACATTTCTTAAGGTACGTTGGCGTACAGACATCGGGTAAACAGTTAACTATTGTTTGTAAATATCTGTAAAAGAGCACAAGTTAGGCAAATATTATTTTTACTTAAACCAGCCTACTAACCTATAATTCACATTTTTTGTTTAAAGGTTCGCGTCTAAAGTTTATAAAAAGAAAAAATAATATGCTAAGCTAAGAGTACAGAAAATATAAGAATAACAAAACGCAAGAAATTATTAAAACTAAAAGAAAAATTCTCTTCTCAAGTAAAACGTGCAAACAAATAACAGAAGCGGAAATCGTAAATGAAAGTGAATGAATAAGTGTTGCTATGGTAGTTACTTGTACTTGCCGACTGTTCGCATTTAGTTATTGGTCAAACTAAAAGGGTGCCCAATAATAGCGGCCATACAAAAATCTCCACCCCTTGACAAACTCATTGTTTTACAAAGTTATCAAATGTGTTTTTCGTAAAAGTATATTAATGACAAAAGGTTAAAAACAAATTTGTAAGTTAAGAAGAAATGGTTTACGAAATAATACTAGCAAAAACTCTTCTTTAAACTAAATTACAGCTATCTCTATTAGACATTTCCGCCAATAACTTGTGAAATCGAAATCACAATTTCAACCACCTGCAAAGCTATTGCTAGATTGAATTTTTGGTAGTAGCAAATATATTTGTGCAAACTCATATGGATACTAATAATGGAAATACAGTCCATTAATTATAATGTTAATGCGTGATATTATGGAAGGAACATAAAAGGTTCACACGTGGTACTTTTTAGATTTGTTAGTAGTTGTAATAACTTACGTACTCATAGAAATTCTCTTGCATAAATCTTCGTATACATTAATTTATCTAGTCATTAATTAGCGCGTTAATGCAAATCTAAATTTTCAACATTCACGATTTAAAGTTGTTTTTGACGAAGATTAGCGTCGCTCTTCAGAGCGTCGCAAAAGAAGATGGAAATACGAATTGAATTCGCAAACAAGCAAATATTAAATTAGATATTCCGCTTCTGTACGGATCGCATACATTAAACCCGATGGAGATGTCCCGACGGGATTTATAATTGGATTGAGGTGAGAAGCAAAAGGTCATTATCAAAGGAAACAGAGCCGTAACTTTAAACGAAAAAGTTTTAATGATATCTAAATTAGGAAAGTTTAGAAAAAAGCATTCGATTATCTTCCTGAATTATATAAACCCACAGTAAGTTGAAGTGCGAAATTGAGGCGCGACAAGGTGAAATGAAAGATTCTCGTCAAATTACTCAAATCCATCTCGAAGAACGCGGCGACAATGGGAGTACTTCGCGCGAGAGAAGCGGAAGAAAAAAATCTGATTTCGTATGGTAGAACTTTTATTTACTACCTTCTGGAATCGCAATAAAAAGCGACAAATAATTCGTTCTTAATAAGCACTTACATTTATTAAAATGTACAAATCGAAAATACTTTCTCTCGTGTAAAGCTATTTGCACATTCCGTGCACAAATTTAAAACCACACTGCTGTGGTAATATTTCTCGTTAATTGTATTTACATAACACGGTTTCGTGAAAGTCATCCGGATCTTTTGCGTTAAAATCTGCTACAATAGCGTGGGTAGTAATCGATTGGCCTTAAACTTGTGAAAATAAAAGTATACCACGATTCTACCCGGCTACCTACAATGTAATATTCAAAACAAGAGACAAAAATAACCGTACGACCGCGCAAACAGTAAACATTACATCTAGAACAGATGGCGTAGGACGAGTACAGTGTGCGATGGACAGCGGTCAGAAGTGGGTCACCGAGATCACGACCAACGTAAACGAGAGAAGGCTCTTCAAATATAAATATATTGGTCACCAGGGTATTTCTCATTTTACCGTTGGGAGACATGAAATTCCTCATCATCCGCAAGGAATGGTTGGTTACGGTAATAGAAATTTTTGATGTTCTAGTTCTGTTATACAGGATGTCTATTTAAGTTGGAACTCTATGCAAAGGTTTCTCATTATTAGTTTTAGGAAATACAGTTTATCTTCCTGAAACGTTCTGCATTATCTAAAATCTAAAATGCAATCACAAGGTATCAGTTTTGTTCAGTCCTACATGGGGTTTGTTAAAAAAATGTATTGATTTAAACCACACTGAGAGAAATGAAATGGTTATTTCAACATTTTTCGTAGTGTCAGGAATTTGAGCATTGATTTAACCATGTTGCATTCAAGTAAATCATATGCACCTATTTGAAACAAACATATTTATATTGTTGCACACTTTAGAGTTAATTTAACAAGATTATAGTGTTTCAGGCGTAACCAAATATTTTCTGTTGGTTTTAATCCCACAAATTGTGGATTTGACATTTGATATAGGTGATCCCACATGCGTATAGTCAGTGAATAATAAAGATAATCAAAACCCATCGCACAATATATATATAACATGGCGCAGTCAGAATAAAATATAAACAAAATACAAAAAAAAAATCAGTGAAAGGAAGAAAAAGTGCAACAAATTATAAAAAAAAAGTGTCAGAAAGAAATAAAACAATATGGAGAATATATCTCAACCCGAGAAGATGAAAATGGAGGGCGACCTAACAAAAAATTGGAGCAATTCAAAGAAAGATTGGAATTATATTTCTACCGCGGAGTGGTTTGCAGTGGGGAAACGGCCGAAATATACGCAGCGACGCTGTACATGTGACAGGAGTTGAGATTTTTAATATTATATTGGAAAGAGCGGTCGAGAAATTCATAAATCGAATATTCGAATACTTCTAGAACAGGTCGGTGTAGACGTTGTAATTTTACCGCATTCGCAAAACAGTTGTCCAGCTTATGGTAAAATATGTCATAAATGTAATCGTAAAAATCATTTTGCTTCTAATTGTTTAAGTAAAATTTATGAAAATAATGAATATTTAGTGGGTAGTATTACGAAATCGGTAAATGCTGATCACGAATTTTGGTTAAATGTTGTTATTAATGATTTCCTATGAAACGTTAAATTGTGCTTTCCTTTCAAATGTATGAAAAACCTTATATTTTTTTAGTTATGTTATTGAAGCTAATACAAGTTAGTATATAATGCCGGAAACGGTTTTTTTCTTCTATTCCTACTATAGTCTTCCTAATTAGGCAATATATAGCTATGCGTTGCTATCAATGGACTATTCTGAATGTGCGGGCGGATTTTTAATTTCATCGATAGATCCATCGATTACAGTATATCTCAATGATACAGTAATCAATGGATCCATCGATGAAATTAAAAACTCGCCCGATCACTAACGTGATTTTAAGCAAAATCGAAAATGGTTCCACTAACAAGAAAATCTTTTTCGTATAACCACCTAAAGGTGTTGAATTACATGCAAATAGTCATTCGATGGATATTACAGGTAGGTTAAATGAAACAATATAAGTTTTGAATCAACACTTTATAGTGCTAAACCAATATTATAAAATTACAGGAGACAATTATTACTTCGGTGTCTACAACAAGTAACTGTGTTGGGATTAATGTTGTTGTATTATTTCAATTAGCAGGGTAGAAATTGTAATGGAAAAATTAAAGTACATGTTCAAAGAATCACGGGTAGTCTGTTTCATATAACATTTATTATTATTCAGTTAACATTTTTTTACGTATTGCATTAACACTAAAATATCATTGCTCATATTGAAAAAGAAAAAAGTGTTCAATACGTCATTTTATTAGTTAATACAACCTTTTTTTTTTCTCGGTGCAATACTAAAATACCTCTTGTTTTTATCAATACTTATTATAAAGGAAAGTTTCAAAATTGGGAACTATATTCTAATATGAAATTTATCCTAGAAAATTAGTTTTTGTCATTTGCTACCAGCTTTCCTCTGTAGTCGCATGTAAATGTTTGTCCAAAAAGTATTGCATAATTTGTAGAGAATTTGAAGAGAAACCTTCATCTCAAACACAAAAATAGAAAAAAAAGACATCGTGCAAGTTTACTACACGATAAAAATTGGAAAATTGTTGTCAAAATACAGTATCTATTTGAATCTGATGCCCTTGTCCTCGATTGATTTTGAAAAAAGTAAGAAGCGACGGAGGAAGAGCCATAATGGAAAATTCTTTATCAGATTGGAGGGAAATAAATCTTCAGAAGACCATACTGCAAACCCATTCCACAACCTGTTTTCTACTCTACCATATCTCATTCCAAACTTGCTTATTTTCTGCTGTACTTTAACAATTAATTATAATATCGCTTTCTACAGCATCTTCTTTTCACTTGTCATTCTCTTTCCCACTTACGAGAAAAATTCTGCGCTAAAGGTTTTCCTAATTCTTTGTCCCATGGATCTTTTTATATTGCTTTCCTTTTTTATATAATATTTCTTTTTAATGGCTTTCTTTGCCTTTTGCATATTTCCTCTTACCTGTATATCTGTGGTGTATTACCGTTTTTCTCTACCTCTGTTTCTTTATTTGCTTTGGAGAAATAAATCAATCCAGTAATATAAAGATGGAAGGAATAAATGTAATGTATCTTTTCAAAATAATGTAGCAACTTCTGGAGAAGTGTGGAAGTGGTACGGCTGTACACGTGGGTACCAAAAGATAAATATGTTGGGGATAGCAGGCGGTAACTCCTTTGTTAGACCACTGAGCTTTCGTAATAATTCCTTAAATCATCAACAATGTCAACTAAGACATAACAGCAATTATAAGTATAGGTTATGAAAGCTGGTACCGCTAAATATAGAATGGATGTTCACGCGAGTTACTCTATTGCATATCATAATGCAATTTACAAACAAAACCATTTAATATAAAAATAATAATAATTTAATGTATATAAATATAAGTTATAAGAGAGAATTTAAATTTAAAAATTGGAGAATCTAAAGAACAGCACAAGCGGCTGCTATATGTCTAGACAGGAACAACCTTATAAGAAGTGGAGTGATGTTCTAAAGTGAAATAATTGAACGATAGGTCAATGAGGAACAAGGGAGGTAAAAGAAACAAAATAACATTGTGTACCGTTATTGTTAAACGTTTATGTGTCATTGTGGAACTGCAGTAAAGTTGATAATATGTTCTTTGTATCCCTTTTTGCTTTTAATTACATTTTTTTTATTTTCAAGTACATTTCAAATTCTAAACTAAGTAATCCTCAAACTTTTAGGTGTATGGCATAAAAAATAACTAAGCTACTATTAAGACAAATATAAATTTATCTGTAAACGCATTTTACTCAAAACTGTGTATTTTGTGGGTTGATATAATTTTGTACTGGAGTATAGATAGATGCTAATATAATAAGGAGAAGCTACTGCACTACTTTCAAAAATTCTTTCACTTTCATCAATTACATTTCTGTAAGTACGGTTCTGTAATATATGGAATTATTTGGCAGTTTGAAGATTAAGATAAAAAAAAAACGGTCATATTAACTGCTTTTGACATACCTGTCATCTCCCACCTGGCATATCGTCTAGAAATTTATACCATTTCTCTAAGGTAATTTTACCAAAAAACGAAAATCTGTGGATGTGGACGATATAATGGGCAACAGCGGGTGTCCTTGTTAAGTAAACATTTGCAAATGGTTTGAACCTATGATTATTGACAAATGAACTAATCTCAGAGGTCCATTACTGAAAGCAATATTCCAATATATATTATTCAATCTTCGTATTTATCTGCTTCCAATGTCGCTCGATTTAGTTGAGTAAATCCATAGACTGTTGCAACAAATGCCTTACTTTTGCTCATATTGTTGGACAATATTTAATCAGATAAAGGTGTCTGTTGTTTTAAACCGATCTAACAATTTTTATTTAACGATTTCAATCATTACTATTAAGCATGCTTTGCTGGGGCGAATTCTTCTAAAACTTGTAAAGGGTAACAAATAAAAAAAAAGGTTGTTGTAGAATTGTGATTTCTCTATAATGTAAAATTTTTGGTTTTTGGTTAATTTGGCCAATATCATGGCATCGGAATCTCAGGATATGGACTAGGGTGAACTCTGCCACTTTTTTAGAGCGACTATAAACAAAAATATATGAGCTAATGTAGTTACCAACATCAATTGATGATAGACATTTCAAACAAGAAAAATTGCATTTTTTAAAACATCATTAAATTTTAAACAAATAGGAGGTAATGTATCTTAAGAGTAAACCCGTTAATTTTAGAGATATCTTCGATTTTCTAAAACTTACAATAGTTTGACAAAAATGGTTGTGATTTAATTACCATTAGTATAGATTTACTTCCACTTTCACTTCAATGTATTAGCTATTCGTCGCTAAACTTGAATATGCAATTTTTGTAAAAACCAATTTTGAATATTTTTTTTTTTTTGAGCAATATGAACTAAATCATGACTGTAACACTAGAGGGACTACTATTCGATATCTATCATTACCTGAAACTCATTTAACCAAAATCCTTTTAATTACATTCTCGATTACATAAAGATTTGCTCAATTTAACCGGGTTTTAAAGAGATTTTTAATAGATAACGTATATTGTACATCCTCAATGAATTTCTGCGGGCAAATTGATGGTTATGGTTTTACATTTTTTAACGTATTTCGTATTTGTTGTTTGTTATTATCTTAGTTCTTTGATAATTGACGCGTTCTATGTCTTATTGACAATGACGAATTAATATATTACTCTTATTATTAAAGTGAAAACTCAGACAACTTCAATTTCTAAATGGAATACTTTATCTGTGTTTACATTATTGATTTCTATTAATAAACGCATTGATTTTTATTAAGCATATATTCTGTCTCTTCTACTTTCCGAGGAATTATGGTTTCCATTAATTTTTTATTAGCTTTGGTCGTATTTATAATCGTAATGAGAGACAATTCTAAAAGTAAATGTCAGAAAAAAATCTGTATACTTAATATAAACATTAAAAAGAAAAATCAATATGAATAAACAAATAAGCTGTCGCATAACACATCAGAAAACTTATTAAAACACGAGATTAGATTCTAGGTAACTATCATTTTATCTAACGCACGCACATTGCAAAAAAAAAACAATATTGACTTATGTACACTGCCAAACGTAATTCTAATTATAATTTTCGTAACACGTTCAGCTATTGGAGGCTGAGGGTAAATAAACTCATTGACATCCCTACAAAAATAAATATCTTCTTTCCCGAAAGGTCATCAAATCATTGAAAACCGCATGAGTGTAGTTCCATTGCTATCCCACTTAAGTTCTTATCTTTAGTGAAAGTTCTGATTTCATTCCTAAGATATTTATTTATAAAAAATCGAAGAAGTTTTTAGGTAGTTTCAGGAGGGTTACTAGAATCATAAGGTTGGTTACTAAGTACGTAACCTGTAAAGCAGAACTACGAAAATGCATTTAGTTTGATGCTACATATGAAGCATTATTAGATAGGACAGCAGCTAACAAGCTGATTAGTAACATATTTCTTGCGCTAATTAGTTTGGATGCATATGTGATGTTATGTTAATTAATATGACCTACATATTATGTATGTGCTGGCATCTGTGTCCTAGGATGCAGACATATAGATAGATGCATATGTATTACGTGCATCTGAACCGAGTTTGTGTTTGATATTTTTATTATTTTATGTAAATCATCGTTATGCATATTTTACTAATGGTGCACATTATTTGATTTACGTATTCAGAAAATAACTGTGACCGCACCACAAGCTCAGCCCATTTGCATCGAGCGAATGCGGGATTTTTTCTTGAATTACAACTGTGCCTTTTGATAGCAGGCGGATGTGGGACGTGTAACATTTGTTAGACTTTCGCTAAGCCAAGCGTTCGTTTTATTCACCTTCTTTGTTTTTTTTTTTCGTCTCCACGTTTTCCCTCGACACTGTTCGCCTTTTCTCCTCCTTTCACTCATTCTTTCGCGAACTATCAACGCTCATACCTAACCTAGATGATGATTTGCATTGAATACATTTTCGAAGCTACCACACCACGGAAGCCGGTAATCATATGCTCCGTGTCGGAATAGTAAATTGCGTGAAATTCTAATGCCATTCCGTAACAGCCAATTTGCGAAATTTGAATTCTATTTTGAATGTTCCCTGTTTTTCTTCGGAACAAGTTTTACTCTCCCTGTGCTGTGAATTCTAAATTTGATAAGTAAATGAGGCCCATTGGTGTTAAAGGTTGTTTGTCAATGGAAATCGCTTCTCCTGTTAGGTAGAAGTGCCCAACAACACTAATCAATAACACTTTTAAATAGGCATTTCTTCCAATTTATTCATTCCAATTAAACTAAAATTTAATTAAACGCGATTTGTCTGCAAAAAGCTTTCAAAGATATGACAGCAATAAGTACATCGAAGTTACATCGAATAAAAAAAGGAGATAGTTTCAAACTTTCAACTATGATAGCGATCTCAGTATTTTTCTTATAGCCAATGTAGTTGTTTTAATGAGGCATTACACACTTTTTGTTTTCGTTGATGAATACATTAGTAATAATGGTTAAAGTTTCTAACTTTAGGCTACTGAATGCATAGTTTTATAATACATACTGTAGTGTAATGGTTTGTTTTCCCGCAGAGATTTGATTAATGGATATTTAGAGGAAAATAAAGAACAACAACTAAATTGAATGATTTAGGCCTGTTTCAGACGAGGCAATTAGTTGATTCCACTAGTTGAACGAACGGTTATCAAGGAGCATATTGATATGAACCCTTTCATACGGTGTCAACTTGTCCGCCTCGGCGGCTTTAATACGACTTCAATGACAATCAACTAGTTGAGAATAAACCAGGCAACTTAGTCGAATCAACTAAACGTCTGAAACAGGCGTTAGTGTACAGCTGCTCCATGCTAATTGCTAGAGTTAGGTAGTAACATCTATCTTCTTCGTCATGATAAAAAAATTACGCATGACTGTGTGTCGCACTAAACCGACTTCTACCAATACCATGACTGCTTAAAAACGCAACATGCCATCCTTTTTTTTTCTTTTACTGTTAATTCTTATTTTATCATAAAAGAGAACAAAATGGTGAAATGGTAGGCCAGCACCCCTTTGCTTGTCATTTTTATAACGTCTATAGGCCGTCTTTGTTTAACGTTTTCAAATAATACAAGACCTGCCAAGTTACTGTCTTGCTCAATTTTTGAAAGCGATGCATAAAATTCGTCAATATGTTTTGACGGTCTGCAGGTCCAATCTCGCCGAAACATTTATAGCATTTAGATCTGAAATAGATGAAAGTTTTGAAAATCCACAATCACATCTTTTGATTTTGACCCGATATGTATTCAAAAATACGCTGCAAATACATTGTAGTGGTCGAATAAATTGATATTATTTAAGTGTAACGTTACTAGTTTTACTTTTATATATTTTTAAATAATAAGGATATAACAAAAAAGGATGTAGAATATAGTAGTAGACGGCCAGACGATCCGGGTGATGTAGGAAACCTCTGCATTTGGCAATTTTTTCAAGGGCATTTTCCTTCAGAATGTTCCCTTTAGGAAGTAAAAATGATCAGTAGTGAGATACCTACACATCGAAATTAAATATTAGAATTCGAATATTATATATTTATAACAGAAAATGACAGATCTAATTTGGGTAGAGTTCAGTTCGAAAGAACATGTTTATTTTTTACAGTGTATTTATTTTTGCTTAAATTTAGTTTAATAAAGTTTTGTATAAGTATTTGTAATCCAAGTTTATTAATGTCAACAAAAAGACAAGGAAAATTGCTTGAATTCGATTTTGTCAAAAACTTACCTGTGTGCGAGGTTGCATACTCATTGTGCAGTTAATATTTTAAGATTGTTAATTAAGTATATTAATTTTGTAAAATTTAAAATGTACTTATTTTTCCCATGATGTGCACACACCTATCTTTATTTTATAATGAATGTAAGTTGATTCCATAATTTTGCAATAATTAAACATTTCTAGTTCCATTTGGTCACATGGGCATTCTCATGTATTAAATAACTTATATTCCCCTCACTTTAGCGAAAGTAAGGAATTTTTCTGAGGCAGTTTGCAGCCCTTGTGAATACAATCGCTAACGATGTGTATTAGATTCCAATTCAAAAGCATTCACTAACCAACCTTCGTGAGAGATTATTTTATAAAATTTAACGACTATTTAGATAAAATCCTGTTTATTCCAAATTCAAACCTAAAAATGATGGTTAATATTAATCAAAGTTTATCATATTAGTATAGTATTCACAATTTACCTATATAACCATTGGGTAATTTTCTCCAACGGCGATATTCCCGAGATATGTTCCTGTCTTGAGCCTTTCTTCTTGATTAAAAGTACGAGAGCCCCATTCGATATCCTGATCATAACTGCTGCTGTGATGCCTGCCGATTTACGTCCTCCAAAGGTATTCTGCGCCTTATCAACCTAAAAAATAAATGCATTATTTTAATTCTGATCCAAATTTTAATAAGCTTCTAAGAAATTTCATTTTTAATAAGTTCGAGAAATTCGTTTGGTTAGGAATTTTTTATATCCACCGAATAGTTTGCGACCACTGGTGGAAATTTTTTTATTAGGTGGCAGTTCTAATTTTATGAGTTAATATGTATTTACAGCATAAACCGAATACCCAGTAATTTTTACCATCAAATGTTGAACATACTGTTCTATCCGTCTTTTGAGCATAGAATTACACACGATGAATGTCCCGAAATCGCGGGAATTTTGAAAGTCAATTTTAACCGTATTTATTTTCTATGTTAAATTTATATTGCAAAACTTGGAATTACTAATTTAAAATGGAATTGTTAGTTAATAAACGAACTCATTTTACATACCTGAGATAATTTTATCCTTATTTATGCTGTTTTTACACGGTTTCACATTTCTAAGCGTTTATAAATAAAAATCTCGTGTGTTTGAACTTAAATGTTTTCTTTAACGTACAAAATCGATCATAATTTATATACCCAAGTCTCATACGCACTATTTTGTTGAAACTAAACACTTTATTATCGGAGAAGACATTTAAGTAACATGCTCCTACAGCACTCTACATTATTGCAATTAGAAATTCTCACCCGGCATGCCATCTGGTATTTGAGAGGGTATAATTATGATTAAAAAATAATAAATATAGATGGCACTAGGATGTTAAAAAAATGATATTAAATAATTTGATTAAAGCTTTATAAATAACATTAATTTTTTTTATACTGGGCTATGTGCTACCTTGTGCTTGTAGCATTACGCTATGTTTATTTACACAAAAATTACAGGAACTTACCTACAGTCTACTTCTGTAGTTTCAACTGCTTTAGCTACACCTTCATGGCTAATATTAGCATTCAGCAATCTCTTGCTTTCTTATAACCTCACTTTTTCTCACTTGTCATTTCTTCTTAGCAGGCCATGCAACGCTCGAATCGGAATCTCGTAAAATTCCCGAAGACTTCATTTTACTTTTAGTTCACAAACACGTACTTTGTCTTTTATTAATTAGTATTAAGTATTTCACATAAAACACATAAAAAGAGGTTAAGCACTTTGTAAGTCGACTAGGATGTCCAGAATCCGTGACTAGATATGGCAGACACATATTGCATATTTGAGTTGAGTGCCAATATGGAAATATACTACTTTTTGGTTCAATTTCCATGATTTCGTGGTGCTTTTTGTGTTAATAAATAATATGCATGTAATAAATTACATTAACACTTATAATTGTATATAAAAATACGAAGAAGTCGCTGTTTCCAATGAAAGTGGGTGTTTATTATACCAGACACTGATGGGATATTAGCTGTGTTTGATATTATTCGCTTTAACATATGCAGGTTGTGTTTGCCAAAATGCTGTATTTTAATACAGCTATATTTGACTAATTTTTTCTTCGAAACCTATTCTGACACGTTTTCTTTTTACCGAAATATACGCGGAAGCCAAGTACGCAACTATGGATCAAAATAATTCAGTACAATTAATAATTACATTTCATACTGACACAGTTAACTTTAATGAAGTAATATTGCCCGTTATCACCATTATTTTGACTTGGATCTCACAATAATTCAAAACTATTTTAACTATACATAATTAAAGATACAAATCTGTTACTTTGACATCCTTTAGATTTAGCTACATGTTTCGGCTCATGATGGCCATCATCAGGCTAAATTGCTAAAACGTATCAATGAAACAAATTTAAGAAGTGTTGTCGGTATCTACTTTTAAAATTTATTTCAGTAAGACGTTTTAGCAAGTTAGCCTGATAATGGGTATCATGAGCTGAAACATGTAACTAAATGTAAAGAATATCAAAATAAATTCAATGGAAAGAACAGATTTACATCTTCAATTATTTATATTATCATCCATTCACAAAGTAGGAAACAACGATATTTTAACTATACTTTAAAACAACTTTTCCGTACCTACCTAAGGCTTGATAAAGACGACGTTGTTTAACGTGGAAAAGTTGCTCATGTGGATTAGCTGCTCTTCCTTTGTTTTCGTTTAATATTGTTAGCTTACTCGTCCTTAAGCATTTATGACTTTTGAAAGTGCCTTTAACCACAGACACTGTTGAAAATTTTAACACTTTTTTGGCTAATTTAATAGTCAGGAGAGGTCCACACTCTTTTCGTGTTATTTTGTCGAGAACTATAGAAGTTTAAATTGACGAGCCAAAGATAGTCAAGTATTGTCTATTGCTAAGGGGTTTATTTTGTCCAACTGACACGTGGAATTATAAAATACTTCTAGTCACATTTTAGTTGATCTAGACTAGACAAATTTACTAGCTGTTTAACTAAAGTGAAATGCGATCTATTGGGTGTTTTAACACCATTTTCTAAACCAACGTCTTTTTAATATGCACTCCTATTTCTTAGTGCTATAATATTCTCTCTTTAAGACGTTTTCTCAATTATAAATAAATTGCAAAACCACTCATTCACGAAGTTTTGGTTTCAACTAAACGTACCAATTTTAAAATGATTTTTTGAGAACCATTATATAATTATTGTAATGTTTATGCTATTGGACTCAAATCTGAACTATTAAGACTTAATAGATGTTCCCAATACATTTTTAAGAAGTTGAAATTTTTTATGCCCACTGGAATTAACGTTTAATAACACGAGGTTACACTTTGCAAGTCAGTCACATTTGGTGGTTTGTTTGGATATGTTAAATACGGAGAATCAAACACGAAAACAGATACACGTGCAATGCAGGGTGTGCGTGTAATGGCAATACTGTATTAGAATAGGTGGGGTTTCTATATTTCTATCCGAGGGAAAAATTCTGATTGGTTGACGCTTCTGAATGCCTAGAAAAATAGTCAATCCTCGTATCTGAACAAAGAATTCACCCGAAATTCTAGTCATTTCTGTTCTATTAAATACGCGTAGTCAACTCGTCTGGCAAAGTTTGGAAAAATCAACACTAAAATATTTGACTAGCGCAAAATTAACGCCAACACCATAATATTTTCAACAGTGCAGATACATTTTTCATATGGTTATAACTTTCATTGGCGCAGCTCTGCGTTGAAAGTGACGTAGGCTGACATATGAATGAAATATGTTGAGGTTCATAGCGATCTGACTATATCAGTTAAAGGTTTTAATTTGATGTGCAAAGTAAAAAAAAATCGCCACTGCACGTCATTCACGATATGGAACAAATACATTACAATATTGACGAAAAAGACATTTTAATCTAATAATCATTTTCAATTACCTGTACGTATATCGTAATCAAACTAGAAGAACTTAAGAGCCTCAAAAAAAAAGAAGATTGATCATGATGGAGTGCCTAAAACACATTTACCGCGCAAGTTACACTGCTGAATGAATAATTTCGCCGCGTGGGTAGGTGAAGATTACAGAATAAGCGGCTTTATTATTATGTAGATTGAAGTTTTCGCGTGTGTGTGCAAATTCCTAACGGAAGTGATTTGATAAAATTCCCTTACACGGGCGCGCGCGAACATTCAGGCCGCGAGATTCTGATAGGCCACCAGCTCGGCTTTGGGGAAAATGGCAGGAATTAAATTAAATCTATTAATAATTCAGCGGCAAACGCGAGAATTTTCATTATACCTGTAATTAATCAATTAAATTTCGCATACAAATGCCTCGTTACCGTGATCGATTTATTATATAGCGTAATCCAGTTAGGCGCTGGAACCATTAACAGGGGCGAAAATTATCTGATGAAAATTCAGATTGAAGTAATAATAATGATAAATCCTACTAGAGAGAGGCAAGGGGTTAATTGCGTTTGAAAATAGAATCCATTTTATATGGAACCAATACACAAATACACAAAATGTCACGTCCAAGGAGCTAACAAACAAATTACATAACAGAACATAAAATACATATATACGTAAATATAAATTAAAGTTTTCCATTTCATACATGAATCATCACTATTTATAGATGCCATTGAGATTTAGCGTGTCTGTTTAAAATTATTCCGCATATACCTAATCTCTGGATGCTGTGATTTCTTGAAGGAAACGTATAGTAATATCAGATACCCATATTTAAATTAACATAATTTCTATGTAATATAACTGTAAATTTGTCAGTAATTATAATAATCTATTAAAGCAATCTTGATTCGAAACTGTAAACATATTGTTTCAGAATGGTGACCTTCAAGAACCGTTACTGTGTTACTTTTACTTTTAGTTTAATTAATTTTGTCCGCATATTTAGCAGCATAAATTAATTACTTCCTTTTACCGGGTCATGAGTCGACTTAATTTTTTAGCTCAATTTCTGGTGCTCAAGGTTGCGTAAAATGGTGTTAATTTAATTTTGTTACCTAACTGTGACAGTATCCTCTTGACATTATCTTTCCTTTTCCATTGTAAATGATTTTGTTTATTAGAATGTTTTTTATTTTAAGTTTCTTATTAATAAACCATGCACTAAAACTTTAGGGTATATATGGTAACAAAGCCAAGCTTCCTCATGTTAACAAAATTTTGTTTACTGCATATTACGTATTCTTGCGTAAAAACAGAAAATTGGAAGCCATTATATAAGATCTCAGACCACTTGTTCACTATCTTTTTCTGGCAATTCTCTGTGACTAGTTTAATATAACAAAAAAAAAATTATGACAAAACCCCAACTGGTCCATAGTTTTAAAAGAATATATTGTCCTCCGACAATGTTTAACATACAAAAAAGCCATAGACTATAGAGATCTAAACAGAAAATTGCTTTTATAAATACCTACTGAAGGAATAGAACACAGTATAGGCATTATGGTTCCTATACTTCGGAGCATTTTTTGCTGCGTTGGGCGTATCACATGGATCCAAACTAGGCCCTTTATTATTTATAATCTTCATTAACGTTTTTACCAACACATATCGACACACAAGCATCTCTTCATGAATAATCTAAAATTATATCGTCGGATAACTACGACTACTACGTTGGTATTAGATTAGATGAAATAAAAGAAATATGTCACTGTAATATTCACTGGAAAAAGTCGTGGTAAATTACATGACATTACCTAATGGGTGACGTATTTTTACCTAGGATGCTGTGTAAATTTACCACGATTTCTTACAACGTAAGCAACTACCATTTATAAAACTAAACTGTGAGGCATTACATAATATACAAAAAAAAAAATATTGCCCCGAATAATAAACATTAACTGTCACAATTATGTTCTGGGGACTTACGTTTATTACCACCAACCGTCATAAACATCGTAATTTTCACGCCGAAGGAGAAACCCACGGCTATTTAGTATGGCAATAACTTCTAATTAAACGCGAATTGAGAATGTAATGGTAGCTTTTATTGCGAAAATAAACGAAAGATTAAAGTTGCGAAAAACTTTGAGAAATCAATAAAGATATGACGAAACTTATATACGTTTGCGAACTATTAATAATGATGAACGTAAATCTTGTGAAAGGAATGACTTACTCTTACATTTCCTACACTTAACAATTTAGGTTGTAAACGCCTATATTTAACCAAGCCAATAGTTGTTAACATGTGGGTCGATTGTTTTCCGAAGTTACCGCAATCACTAACAAATCCTACGCAAAAAGGAAGTGGTACCTTCAACCTATCTGGGTACCTAATGAAATATATGTCTATGTATTCCTTTAAAAGTTCTATTCATTCAATATTCCGTTCGTGACAGACGTTTCTATTGCGTGCACACCTATCGTCCCACGCTTACAAACTCACCTTCAATCATTACAAAGTCTAACACTTTAGACAAAGACTTTTGCTTTTTTTATTTATATCTTTTCTCAGTTAATATCACAGTGCATTTTTCGATACTAATATAAAGGCTCTATAATTTAATGAAAAATAAAAGCTGCACCAATACTTTATAGTACTTTATTTTTGACGAGTATTATTATTGACGAACGTCAAGTTGTAATCTATGGCTACTTTATGTGTACAGTATGTAATATTTAAAGCATCAAGAATAATCAGTGGAAGTATACATTCTTTTCTGTCTGTCCCCTGTTAGGGAGTAATATAATCCTACAATCTAACGTATCTATCTTCAAAACTATCACATATAGGCATTTGGTGCCTAATATACATTTTTATATTGGTTTCAAACATACAATGCATCAAGTAAGAATATATGGAGTATCTCATTAGAGTAAGGAAGTATGTAATAGTTGTTGGAAATATACCTGTTTCAAAGGACAAAGTGATTAAAAATGTCAATTGTATTGCTTCTTATTCACTTTAATATAAAACAAAATTCACACAAGTTGTATAAATATTACTCTGAAAATAATATAATAGTCCACAAAAACTACACAAAATAATCGCATGGAGGTAACACAAAGCAATATGGAGGCAATGAAGATCCAAGGAAAGAAGTATGAATTCCAGCAAACTGATAAGGGAGCGAAATGCTTTTATCGTTAATTCTCTAACACGGTGAACTAATTTATTATATTTCAATAAGAACTTTAACCAATTTTCTCCTATTAAGATATTACCTTCAAATTTACTTGCGAACAGTGATGAAGTCATGTCCAATCGTCCAGTAAAACAACGAAACTTTTTATTGCATCAATCGTGACGTTTCTAAAGAAGTCTTTTTGCATTCCTTACTTTGTTCATTCCATTATTTCATTAACAAAATCTTTATTTAGAGATATTGCTAGCACTTATTATAACAAAGCAGTCGAACATAACCATATGCATCAAAAGGTATGTAGGTATGAAAGAACTGACGTTATTAAGCTTTCAGTTTGCTATTTCGTTCTGGAACAAAAATATATTTTCAAAGTAAATAATTCTCCCCCAGATGCATAAGGAAAAACGATAAAAGAAGAAAACACCTTCCCTTATCTAATCGGCGGTGTCATTGCTTACGAGATGAAGTTTGTATTCGATCGAAGGCAGCCTTGAATACGAATAAGAAAGCTGTTTACTTCCTCTTCTCTTAAATATATATTTCTTCGGGAAATTCGGACAATATACCCAATTTACTTTTATTATTTTTACGGTAGTGCTGGATGTTTCCTTTAAAATACGTTCCACTGAGCAAGATAAACAGATGATGTTCTTAAACGTTCAAACAGGTTTTGAAGGATTTGCCTGAATACAAAAACACCTTTGAAGTGGTTTCTCGATATATTTTAGACCGTTGCATTTTTTAGTTCCTCAACATTTCATGTATTTTTCTCGTCGTTTGAGCGTCGCTGTTAGCGATTCCGTTCTACAGCTTTGTTAGCAATATCTAAAAATATTAAAAATAAAATGTCAAAAATACTACGGCAAAATAATCAAATGCTTGGTTATTGAAGTTTTAACAGATAGGTATTTCCTTTCTATTTCCTTTTGTTTGTAGTATGCGTCATACTATGATTTTTTTTTCAGGTAACTCCTTCTTTGTATTAATTGTTTGAAAGAATAAAGTACACATAATTTTCAATCAGACTTTACCTTGAAAATTAACAACATTTTTAGACATCAACTTGTTTGAGTTAAGATTTATTCTACCTTATCGAAGTCCAACATTCTCAAATAATTAACAAGATTAAAATTAGATAAAAGCCGCTTAATAAAAGGAAAGAATTTAAATTACTGTTTCCTATAGCCTTGTTATGTAACCTACCTTAGAATGGTATCAAATCAGATTAATTAAGACGTAAAATTTATGAACGCTGTACGTTATGCAACGATTCTTTTTCTGTGTAATTTATACATAAAATGAAATTTAACTTGACCTCATGAAAGATGGCATTTCTTGTAAAATGCTAAAAATTTATACGCTACTTGAGTAATCTGGCATTTACTAACAATTTGTTAAATTCATCCGCCTTTTACTTAAATTTAAATTAGTAGAAAGTGTTCCCTTTGTAAGAAATAAGAAGATCTGCCAGCCTTAAATTAAGTTACAAAGAGGTAATCTTATCTTAATAAGAAGCACCTAATAAAATATGTATCTTTTATCTATAAAGTATGCACCAATTTATTTACACATCTTGCCTTTAGTTCTTTTCGAGTGGCCCACTTTGAAGTCACTGTTTCTCCACGACCCCCTTTATGTGTATCCAATTACATAACTGAGAAGACGTGAATGCATCGGTAAAGTGAAAGTCGATTCTGTAGACTATAGACATGTCTGTTTGTGAGGATCACTCGAATGAAAGATGCACAGTGATACGCTAGATGAAACGTAGCCGAACGTTGTTGTGTAATTCCTTATTCCTTCTGGCGAGAAAAATGCTGATTGGCCATTGAACTCGAAATGTCGAAGCAATAAAATGAATTGATAGATGTAGGTTTGATAATATTGATGGTACCAGAGAAAATTATTCAAGGATAGTTGGGAAAGTGTGTAACTGTTCGTAACATTAACGTAAAACAGGAGTAGTAAATAAAAGTCGTGAGTTAGTGGCCCCAATTTATCTTTAATTTCAGTTACTCATTCTTATTTTTCCTCTTGCCTGACATTTCGACCAATTTAGGTCTTTTTCAAAGGTTAAAACTTTTACTTCATATTTAACTTAAATAATCCTCATTTGCCAAATAACCAGAAGGTTTAATTTTCGACATATATAATTATTTATAAGTAATCCTTTTTTTAAAACCTTATTAAAACAAACACAGTTGTTAACAAACTATATTTTAAAATGTTTGTGTCAGTTGCTGTGTTTGTTTTAATAAGCTTTAAAAAAAGTATAACTTAACTTATAAATAATTATATTTGACAAAAATTAAACCTTTTTGTTATTTGACAAATGAGGACTATTTAAATTGAATATGGAGTAAAAGTTTTAACCTTTGAAAAAGACCTGAATTGGTCGAAACGTCAGGCAAGACGAAAAATAAGAATGAGTAACTAAAATTAAAGATAAATTGGGGCTACTAACTCACGACTTTTATATACTACTCCTGTAAAAAATTAATGGCCAAGAAAATCAGATCAAGATTAACGTAAAAAATGCCTGCTTTTTGTGGTAATTGTACATAAGGATTAATAGCACGCTATGCTTTGCACTTTGAATGCGAGTCGTGAATATATAATTCCAAATAATTAACTTTCCTATAAGTTGTCAAAAGAAAAAAACTTGAAACAATATTAGGGAAATATTGACAACAAAGTCGTATGTAAATATAAAACGTAAAGGAACAACATTTTGTTTTGCAATTGACTTAAATCAGAACAAATAATTATTACTTAAACAGTCAAAACCACAGACAAATTGCCATAACCGCTCTGATTTAAATTTCTAGTATAACATTTGCGGTTCACATTACAATAAACCAGTTAGATTGTACAGGAATATTTATAAGGCGAACACTACTTCTACTTTTTTCTTAAACAATTTAGTCGGTAGATTTAATTTAATAAGTTTGTTAAGGTTTTCGCTTTACGCTACGCATATTACATATTTTAATGTTTTCTTTTTTCACAAAATGAACTTCCTTTTTTTATTCTATTTCTACTTCTAATTCAGAATTGATTTTTTCTGTACTTATAATTTGATTGTTCGTATAGAAGTGTTACGATAATCTTCACGAAAATTACCTAATTAACAAATAATTATTTTTTACTAGCTAGTTATTCGAAGTTTTATTAAAATAGGATTGCATATGCTCCACAATTAACTGGCTTCTACTTAGGGTAGACCTAAAGAAGTAGTAACTTTGGCATATTTTTGCCGCTTTTATGAAATAAATGTGAACGTTTCAAAAACTATCAAAGATAGGTACACTAATCGATTAGAATCTTGAGCTGCATTCATTATTGCACTAAAAAATACCAAGCTCCATTTAAAAAAAAAAGTTTTTTTTACTTTAAAGATATCCATATTGGACATGAGCTTTTGAACACCCTGTACAGGATGTCACAGTTACCGTTGTCGCAGTGAATGCCTATGATCATGTACTTACACTCACATCAGTGGAATATCTTCCTCATATCTAATGCCTATGAGATACTTAATTTTATTGGAAAGAGTGCAAACGTCAAAATTTTGCCAATTTTTTCAGCTTTAGGAATAGAAAACCTTAATACAAAGTCATCACAAATGGTGCGAGAAATACACTGGACCCATAAAAATCATTTCTTTTAAAATAAAAAAGTTGGTATCAACACCCTGCACAGAAAAAAAAAAAATAAATTCAAACAATTATAAAGTTTTGCACAACAAGTTGTTGAACATATAAGGACGAGCACAACTTGTATTAAAATTTCCCACAAAATTACAAATTATTACAAAATGTGCAATGAACCGACATTAAAATTTTGCATACAGATTAACTACGCTGTTGCTATAATTAATATACCTGGTTGTGAATAATTATTTATTGTATAATGTGTTTTTTTGAAACATAATCTGTAGTTTTGTTGCATAATTTGTTGACATAACCTACCTATAAAAGGAGCATAAATTGCATATTGTTTGCCACAAATGCAATAGTGAATTTTCAGTCGAATTTTGTCTATAGTAAAGCTGAACTGTTGGATCAAGGAATAAAGGGTCCTTAATTTGAGGAATTTGATCTCATTAATCTATTTTGTTCAGTATGTGACGTTTGCGAACTCTCCTTCGCCGGTATACAATGTTTTTCCAGTAAATGCACCAAATCAACATTTCATAACCGTGTTTGAGTGAAATAGGAGAAGCGCCATCTTTACAACAATTACTATATCACATATACCTACTGAATGTATAGGTAGAAAACTTCGCCATAATAATAGTGCTTAGATCATAAAACCTGTTTACAAAAGCGTGGGCTAGATTTCGAAAAAAAAAAGTAATTTGAACATAATAACTACATTAAATTAACTACAATTGTGGTCAGCGGAATCCTTATTTCTTAATTTATTAAATTACTTATTGTTTAAGTGAAATTAATGGGTTTGTTAAATTAATAAACTAGAAGTAACGAAATAACATGATCCATTTTTATATCAGCTCTTTGTTTCCATCATTGACAGGAAAAACGAATACAAAAAACGTTTATTTCTTGAAATGGTTTACATTACACACATCTGCTGACTTTGTTATTATTGCTTTTAACAATCATACCACAGGAAACGAGGCTTCGATTTTCGCCTATTATACTTATTTATGCAATGCATAATGGAACTTTCCGTGGCAATAAATACAATACTGTAAATTTTCGAGCTGATATTAACAATTTAAGTTCTACTTACTCCTCTTCTCTTAAAAATGTTTGCAAATAAAACAATTCCCGAACTAATACCTCTAATTTATGTTCAGACCTTGTATCTCCGTTGTTTACTTTATTATTCTTAGCTGTTTGTCTGCGCCCGCACAGTTTGTCACAATATGGCGGTTATTGTTACTCATGTCTTCTACATTATTCTAAATTTAAATTTAAATTAATCTCAGTGTTTTTGCTGAAATTTTTAAACTTTTAACTTATATAATGTTTTTTATTTTAAATTGGACTGTTTTGTTTATGTATTGTTTGATATGATTGCTACCACCTTACTCTAACTCGTAAGTAACCTCACTTTTTCATTCAATTGTATCTATTAGCATGTATCCTTTGTAGTTGTTCTACTGAAGATGAAATAAATTTATTTCGAAAGCTCTAGAGACAAAGAAAAGGAGTTTTTTGATTCTTGCTGGTATCAATCCCCGGAATATTGACACTTGTCCACCGTGTCCCTCGACCGTAACGTTGTACCAGAATTTTCGCAATATCTCTAAAATAAACAGGATTTTATTAGTTTGAGAGCTTGTTTGGTGATTTTATTAACGACAATATGTAAACCTCGAGAGATGTTGGCATTGGTGCGATTATATTTTATTACTGCCACTGTCGAAGGCCAAATGCCGTCTTAGCAACTAGTTTTTTTTTGTTTCAGAAAACAGACATTAGCGAATTTCGAGGATTTTTTCTATGTCAAGATCTTTGGCAGACGACGTCCTTCTTAACATTAGCGGAAATTATAATATTGCAATTATAGTTAATTAATTATTAATTCGATCCGTCAACTAGTGTTCGAGTGCTATAAATTTTCCCGGTTTAAAAATTCTCGTTTATAATTTTTTCCACATTATCATGTGCAATTTATTATATTTACCAGTGAGCCGGCATCGGCAGTACGGCTGAGAAGGAAATCATTGCCACCGGTTGTCGGTTGGGTGACCATTCTGACAGCACTTCTCAGCGGCTCGGTGTGTTCCGACACCCTAAGGCAAGAGGGCCTTTAAGACTTGTAGTGCTTTTTGAGGTATTATTATAATATTTATTAATTGTCAATATTATTAAAACATTTCACAATATTTTCTAGAAGATTGTGCTACAATATTTTCTAACAATTTTATTGCTTTTTTGTAACTGTGATATATGAAACTGCAGCGACATTGTTTAAAAATTTCACACAATAGTAAAAATTCTTACTACAATTTTCGTCCAATAGTAAAGAGTTAATATTACTATGCGGATTTTTTCTCTGTATGTATACCAAAAGTGCTATAAAAGGCTGAAAATATGTTTCTTAAATAGATCATAGTTGGCCATGACAACTCTGCAACTTTCGAAACCAAATTTCTACTAGAAGTTCGAAAAATTCTAATAACCCAGCTCGCTGGAACAACCTGCATATACATTAATTCACCTAATATGTGAATTTTTATGCATCCAGGCTTGTAGATTCTAACATGTTATATTGTAAAATTTAAAGCGTGGATGAGTATATAGCTACTGCTTTGTGGTTACGCATTCTACTAAATTAGTATAATCCAACCTATTTAACTTTCATTGAGAAATATATAGAAGGCTCTGGATTGTATCCATACGTTTTTTTTAATTAAAAATTATAAATAAACTAAGAAGTACATATAAGCATTTAACAATAATAATGTATGTTATCTTCTTTAAATATACCATAGTCGGCCATGACTACTTTGCAAGTTTCAGAATCAAATGTACCAGGTATATAAGCGGTGATGTTGCGGTGTGTCATACGGCAAGTGTTTATGAGGGCCTGATGTGTGAGCAGAATAAAATTCGCACGTTGCGTAATCCTCCCAAATCCCTTTTTTACTCTAGAGGTAAAGGTCAAGACACCAAAGTTTTTAGCCCAGTTCTTAGTAATATTCCCCTACATAGCAATTATTGAAGTAATATAACTTTAATAATTGCACTGGCGTTGAAATTACAGTTGAAGTTAGGGCCACATAAAGTTATAATATCCAACACTATTCCCAACATTTATTAAATTTGGTTTAATCGAAACTATTTTCCGGATAGGGTTTAAAGAGGAATTATACATTTACGGTTCGTATTTACAGCCATACGGAGCTTATTTTAATTTTAAACTTCCGCTGCATGCATTGTTGAATTCGAAAAGCGCATTTTATTAAACCCCATTATTGGCATATTACAAATAATATCGACAACAATCCCCGGTTCTATCCACAATTACTGGCAAACGATGTGGGTGTAGAGAAAAACCAATTTAAATTAAACAAATTTGTATTAAATACATGGTTGCTTCATGTGCATACAGGCAAATATAAATGGAATTTAACTGTAATAGCGCCATAGATATTAAAATGGAAAATAATGTAGAAATTCCAAATAAATTATACCGCCAACTACTATCAAAACCTTCAGTGTGTGTTTACATATATGCATGTGTATCCACTACACAAACTAAAAAAAAATATTATTCTGACTCTCACAATATTTTGCAGAATTAAATATTTGGAAGCCGCAATGACTTTTAAATCTGTTCTGTACGATTACCCTGTAATAGTGAATTGTAATTTAATGTTTTTTTTCCGTTTTGTTTCAGAATATACTGGACAAATTTAATCCGGGAGCGAGGCAGATGATCAACGCCGGGAAAGCTTATTTAAAAGCTCTTCATGGTGAGTTTCGTTAATGCATTTATTTACGCTGGAGTTGCAGCCTTAAATCTGTGCAAATATTTAACTAATACTAATGGCGATTCGGAAATTCGCTTGGGAGAGGGTTTATTTCATCAACATTGCTTCCTGCTTTTGAAATGTTACTTGAGATTTAATTAATAAATCGGACATTTCGTTTTATAACATTTAAATTTCTTTTCATTAGGAGTACCAGAAGTAATCATAAAAAAATAAAATGGGTTTTGTGCTGAATGTTTTAAATTTAATTTGAGGAAAAGACGTAACTAAAACAGCTGCTACAAAGAATAGCTTATATTCAAACGTAAGTGGCAATGTGTATAAAGTTCTAAAAATTGTAATGTTGTAATTGTAATTACAAATCATATATAACTTAACAAACACTACCTTTTCTATGTACATACTGCTGTGCACTGATGGTACCAGCATAAACGCAAAATGAAAAGAAAATGAAAATTTAAATTTACTAGCTCAGCGGATAAAAATTTAAAAGGGCGCAAAAGAACTAATAACCTTAAGGTTATTTTCACAATTGAACTAATCATGAAAAATAAAATGTGGGTGAAAGTAATCAAAAATAAAAGAACTGAAATTTTGAATGACTTTAACAATCATTAAATTTATTTTCATAAAAAAAAGAAAAAAAAACATTTAATTACAATGGTGCAGGAATAAAACCATGAATTTAAGATTCTGGCCAAAAACAAAACTGCAATAGACTCTACAATTAAAAAGGACGATGTAAGTCCTTCAAACAAACAAAGGACAAATTTGTTCTAGAAGAAAATCCTATATCACAAAAAAAATCCACGTGGTCTCAAAATTCCAACACACTAAAATTAATTTAAACGTGGATAAAACATGTATATAAATATAATTGAAATATAAACACAAGCACAATGCTTCTTTTCACCTACACCGAGGTGATTAATTATTAAGAATAAATCAGAAAACTAGAAACGGAAAATTAAACTCTATAAACTAAAAAAACAATTTCTTCTACAACAAATTATAAAATAACTGATCTTACATCCGACTTGTGTACACAATAAAATACAACAGCAATTATTTAATGAGTTCCTAGATGGACGATTTAAATATCAATTTAAACGAACAAATGTTAAAATAAAAATGAATTACCAAAATGGTAGCAAAGAAAATAAATAAACTGTACTCACGCTCGTCAATCTGGTAACTGAGTGCCCCTGGGTAACACGGTCGCATATATAAAATTACAATGCGTGCCAAGCAGCTCACGAATCGCAAAGAAATTCTAGCATATAAACTACAAAATATACAATACTGATGAACGCAATATGTACAAATAAATGAATTTAATTTAAACAACTAAACTATTAAATACTTAAATTCATCAAATTATCATTTTTTATTAATCATTAACAAAATCTTGTCAAAATAAAATATTAGAATAATGGAAACTCTATCATTACATTGATAAGGATAAATGGCATGAACAAAATAGAAGATTGGACCTTTTCGAAATCCGGGGTGCCAGACCCCAGCAGTAAATACGTAAACATACTAGATAAAATTGCAACCAAAAGGTGTCTACCACTCTTGACCATCTATTCCTATTCTTCATAACAAGCGCAGGATGTCAGAAGGCGCCAGGTTAAGAAAATATCTTCCTTTAATATGGCATGCAGTAAGGTGTAGCACTCTTGAATTGTGCAGTACTACGTAATTTGACCGAAGGTGAACAAGTGTTTTATTCTGTAACTCACAGAATCTATACATTCTGCTTCCTGTGTTACTCCAAACTTACTCAATTATCTAACACATAGACTTCCGCGGTAATTATCCATACTATACTCCGCTTGGTACACTGAGCGTGAACTGCATTTTCTCACCTCAACTTTCCTGTTCTTGCATTTAAGGCGTTCTACTACCCTTTTACAAGGTAACTGGAATCATCTAGATCGGATAACCTTCCAACAAGCCAAATCCATTAAACTCCTGATAACCAGTAAACATCCTTAAATCCTCCTAAATTATCCTAGGTTCAAGTCCTTGTTCCATGACTCACACTGTCATTAACCTTTCCAAGCGTCCCCTATCTTCGATGAGTTTTTTATTCTATCCGAACGTCCCAACTTTGCACCTACACCTAGATATATTCCTACTAAAGATATCACTGGCATAGAATTAGCTCTTGTCAGAATCCCGAACGACATCGCTGATAATATTCGTTATGAAACCTCCAATATCCTTACTCATGTAAAACTTCCTAAACCTAACATCATTCGGACCTTCTAAGTCCGAAATACTTCCCCTTAAACACCTGAAATCCGGGCCTCAAATCGTTGTACTCAAAGTTGATAAAGGAAATACTGCAATGATACTGGATAGTAATGACTATGAACAGAAGATCCTATCCTTGCTCCAAGATGGCTCCTACAGAGTTCTAAAACGTGATTCTACATCACGCATCTAAACTATGCGGACAACCCAAAATACACAAATCCAATGTTCCTTTACATCTTATTGTTAGTACTATAAACAGTCTCACCTAGAACCTCTCTAAATTCCCATTCAAGAGCCTCAAACTTTACAGTATCAACAGTGACTCCTTTATCCAAAACTTCAGATATTTTGTTCAAAGACTGAGTGGACTAACAGTAGATCCCCAGGATTTACTTAGTTTTGATTTCGAATTCTTATTTACCAAAGTTCCTGTATTATATACAATCCATTTAATCCGTGAAATCCCATATTCCAATCATCAACCGAATGACAACTGAGTCAGTAAAAATCTGCCCTACTTCTACCTATTTTCAGCTTCACGGCTGCTAGTACGAACAAGTTTCTGGTGCCTCTGGTGCGAACAAGTTTCTGGTGCCTCTGGTGCGAACAAGTTTCTGGTGCGCAGATGGAGTGACAGACATTAAAGGAAGGTACGCTGTTAATGTAATGGCTGGCTCATTGCATCTAGAAAATCAACCAATGTCATTTTTACTAGCTAGAAAAATCAGATTGCGTGTCACTGCAAACGATATTACCAGCATACCCACATTATTATTAACAACGTAAAAAATGTAGCTGGTGACGGCTGCCTAAACGTTCTACTCTTTTCTCAGATCCAGCGTAATGTTAAAAACTGGTAACGAGCTCAAAATACGTTTTCCAAACATGTTACATCTAGCATGTGTTATGCACGGAATACATCGCATTGCTGAATGTATTCGTGAAGAATTTGCCGATGTTAATTCATTAATTAACTCATTTAAAAAGATTTTATTGAAAGCACCAACTAGGATAAAGTTATATAAAGAAATGTGCCGGAATATACCTTTGCCGCATGGTTGGAGCGCATTTTTTTATGTCCAACCTGCCGTAATTTAAAACCTTTTGTATTAAACTTAAAACGAGATGCTTTCAGTGTTACAGCAGTCCAAGCATTAATTGTAAAAGAAGATTTAGTCGAGCAATTAGAATTTATTAAAAAACATTTCTCAAGTGAGATAAAGATGATCAAATTTCTAGAAAATAAAATATTAAATGAATCCTTCAACATTTAGAACTTTTTTGTAGATTTAAAAAGTATAGTGAAATCGATTGGTGAAAAGATACGGAACAAAATTAATGCGATTTTACAAAGAAATCCAGATTATATGCTATTAAAAGAAATTTCCAATAACAGTTTTACTACTCTTACCATATTTAAAATATAAGGATTTAATTGGATACTCCCACTTCGCACCAGTTAGTTCATGTTATGTAGAAAGAGCTTTCTTTAGATTTAAAAATATAAATCTTACCAACGAAACCAATTTACAACGAAGAATTTAGAAAAATATATCATTCCTATTACAATCGTATCGAAAACGTATTTGACGATTAACAAAATATAATTTTCAATTTATCTACGCTGCTGCATATACCCTATCGACGCTTGGCTGACTAACACTCGCTAGTGAGCTGCACCCAACGTCCACACTCTATTTATGAATAAAAAAGCTTTCGCGAAAATGGTGTCTGGTATAGAGATACCTGTTTCTAAGAGCGAATAGCAAAACTTAGGTTTGATTGTTCACATTTAGTTATTTGAACACCAATTTCAAAATATAACTGTTTTATTTATAGATTGTTTCCACACTGTTATTAATAGTGCCAAGAAAAATTTTACGGTTCCATTTATGTTTGCCTTTTCATGGATTAATTTCATAATATTTTCGTAGTTAGAAACAGTCCTTTATCTTATGTGTTTCCATTGAATGAACCTCATATATCATCCTTTCACGGACATGGTGCCATGTAATTAGAGTTTTGAAACTATGTCAGTGGAACCGAGCGTCATCAGTCAAGAATTGTGATTTATTTTACCACTTGATGGCCATGCATGCACGTGCCGCTTCGGATACGTGGAGTACTATAATGAACTCATTTATATGGTCGCGTTAGGCGAAATTAAAACCGAGCAATCGATAAGATACGGAGCGACACGAACGAAACGCCAGAGGGAGAAGAGAAAAATGTATGTGCGGGTTCAGAAATACCTATCGCACCTTTAGTTGTGGTCCGGTACCTCCTTGACACGTGCCGAAATGAAAAGGGTGAGAGAGTAAATGACGAAATAAACGGAGAAAGCCGATGTAATAAAGAAGAGATCACCGAGGCGCCTTGAAAGAAATGAATGATTTCCCAACGATTCTGGATTTATTGAACGCTTTTATGGAATGAAATTTGAAGAAATAGGGTGGAGCATCTAGGGGTTGTGAGGAAGGTGGCTGCAGACGGCAATTTAAATATAGGCTTTTGAAAAACGCGAACGAGAAAAGAGAAAAACGCCAAATATTGAGTCGATACTATTCAAAGGAGTGTGAGGAGTGAAGGAAACGTTGGAGTGCGTAATTGCTCTCTTGGCCGAAATCTCTACCCTCTGTTTTTTTTTTCGCCGGCCTTCTTTCTTTCAGCAGTCGAGAAATCTGTTTACATTGGATCTTGTTTGCGTTCACCATCGTGTTGTTATTGATGCCCTGAACTTCTTCTACAGCTAAGTGGATGGTTTATATAAAAGTCGATATGTAGTCACTTAGTTTAATTAATTTCGTTCGGGAACGATGGTTTTATTAGGTCGAACGCGGATGATTTTATATCTACCCGAAGCGTCTTAAGTAATAAGGGTTTTCAAATTAATTTATTCTTATTACTAGTAATAACTCAGATTCTTAGGGCCGTTAAATACCGTATTTATTTGCGACCCCATAAAAAAAATTGAAGTTGATTACTTAATTATACTTCCATAATGGTAGGAGATGAATACTTTATCTTAGAAAAAGTAGCACAGATTTAATCGTAAAAAAATATGTGGATCAATGAGGGATTTGGAGTACAGCATTAAAACAAGAACGCAATATTATATCATAAATTTGGTTTGATGAAAGTTACCAATTCATTTAGTAGGTAAATTACCAAAGATAATTAACCACTCACTCTTTCATTAATTAATACAATAGTACTGGTGGAAATAAGGGCTAAATGTAAAATGATAAGGATCTACGTAGATTGTTGGATGGATTATGGAAATTGATGGAATGGATGGATTACGCAAGTTCAAAGAAGTGTCCCTTTGATATTGTTAAAAAATACAAATGTGTTATTTACAGGATGATAAAAGGTAATGTTTGCTAAGTGTCTAAATTGACTAATTGTCACACTGAAATCGTACTTTTCAGTTTTAGCTATGTTAATTACGCAAAAATTGAGAAAACCGTTTGAGTATCAACCAAATTTGGAAATAGTACTGCAGTTGAGCTGCTAAAAGCGAAAAAAAATGGAAATATGTAATTCAATGAACAATATTTGGAAAAATTGTGATTTTTATTTTTTTAAAAATATGTTTACAAAAATTTGCATGCGGCCTTAGAATTGCATTCTAAGCAACTTTTTCAAATAACTTTTTTGGATATCATGTCATCTAACCCCACTTTTTGCAGATTCACGGCATATTTTTTTAAATTCACCGCCATAGTGTTGATCACGTGACATGTGTCAAAATAAATTTTGGGTTTTCTAGACATGCACAACCTATTCCCCCCAAAAAAAATTTAGTATATTTTAATAATAAAAAAATTTCCCATATGTTGTAATATTTATACCGGTCACTGTATAAACATTGTGGGTTAAAATGAGTTTGGTGATTTCGTGCCCCTACCGCCACCTCCTAACAGCTTCCCTTCAAACTGATCCCTCATTTGCGCAATGTATCTGCAATAACTTGCCATACTCAAACAACAATAATTGCCCTAACAGTTGGGGTGCTTTCATTTGTGTGCCATAGCGAATACAGAAGCTACCAGAAGTGTCCAAAAACTACTAAAAATTAATTTAAAGCTAAGCTCAAATGAAAATGTTAAATGATTAAGTGTACGCCATACGAAGTAGTAAACGGTTCAGCTTCAGAAAGTATTGTTTAATAAAAACTTATTAAGAACTAATAAAGTAAGGACATTATAATTTAATATAAATGCAGGACCAGCTAGTTTACATTCTAGGAACATCTGCTATTATTCAAGTACCCGTGGAACCAAGGGGCGCTAGTAGCAAACCGAGGACATAATCAAGACCTGAAACCCTCGAGGTAAATCCTAACAAGTTCTTTATATATAAATTCGGTATAAAATATGCGTAGCCCAGAAAATCTCTGTCGTTTATTTTACACTCAGAGAGCGAAGCACTTAGTCCCTGCGTATATAAACGAAATTATCAGATTAACTCTGTGTTGTCTGTAAGGCAGCCGCCCCTCTTGGTGTTACGTTTTCTCACTAAATGATACGCTTCACTATCTTGTACCATTGCGTTCTGTATAAAATACAGATTAAGGGAACTTAAATAAAATATTATTTCAAGAACGTGGAAATTAGTTGCGTTATTTCAGGCGAATGAACGTTTGGCTTTCTTTTATTCTAAGCAATATAAAATATATTTTTGTAAAAATAAAGCAACTAACAAATGCTAAATTAATTTTTTGTTTGTTTTAGAAATTGTCAATTTTCTTTCTTGAATTGCATGCGTGTATGAGTGCAGACCACATTTCCGTATGTCGCCAAGCTAAATAACAGAAAAAATTAAATGGATAGTGCGGGAATTTAGAAATGAATATAGAAAAGGCAGTGTGTATACCTACCTGGCTGTAGGAACAAACCCATATGATGTGGAAAGTGAGAGTTGTCGAAAACAAGGGAATGCGAAGAATTTACATACATTGGCATCATTTTTAATAATTGATAATTAATTTCATAATTTAATAAGATACCGAAGTCACCAACATAATTATCTAACAGCTAAGTAGCATATGGTGGTCTAAGAGAATAAGAAATTGTGTAATAAAAACAATCGTATTGTATGGTTCAAAAACATGGAATATTAAAAAAAAAAACTCTGGAAGTTAATTCCCATAAATGGATATGCAGTGGGCGGAGTCTCCAGCATTTCTCTAATGTCATCAGGGAATAATATAACAAAGAAGACAATAAAACAATGAATGCAGACAACGATATAATAGATAGAATCAAATCAATTGATAATAGTATTGGAAAGTAGGCAATAAATATTCACCTAGAATTCGAAGGTCATCTAGGGAACAGCAACTCATACAAATTCGTTCTTACGAATTTTACTTAGCGTTCACAACTCGACTTGTTGGGTTTAGTTGTTGCAAAAAGATCCTAGATCGTAACACACATTCTTCTAGTATTGGAATATGCAAAGAAATTTTCAGCTTCGTTTCCAGAACCAAAGTCCAAGCCCTTGAATAAACGGTTTTCACAATAGGAAAACAATGACGAATAGACAACTGTCCATAAAAGACTACTATAACCACGGACGTAACCATTATTATTGTATATTACTTAATCATTTATTATCTTTACCAGTAAAAATATTCTGTCCACGCTGAAAAATAAAATCTATCAGAAAATATCCGGTTAATATCTAAGTTTTTGCATCGATATCTACATTTCTCCATGCCAAATAATAAAACAAAGGAGGGGCTGAAGTTCCTTTATTCATCCATCACAATTGACCAGGATTGGGACAAAGTCACTCAAGCGAAACGATTGTGTTTGAGAAAATAACTTTTTCAAATGCATCCGCAGAACTTCAACTTAACTTAATTGCTGCAAACTTTTGCATTTGGTTTGATTTAACGTCACGCCAGGCTAGGGCCGCCGAATATCTGATACTTTAAGAAATAAAAGGTAAAGTAATGCATCCAAGCATTCAATAATTTCTCTTAAAGATGGCGGCGAGTGCAATACCTTTGTGTACTAACAATAAGTGTAACTTAAAACAAGAACATCCAAGTGGTAAAGTGTTAAAATGTCATAGAGGTTGTCACAAATTTATCCATTACGTGCGTAGTGCTTTTAAACCTACAGAATTGAAGCTTTTTGAAAACCATAACAATAATGTTAAATGGTGTTGTGATCAGTGCGGAAGTAATGATGAATGAACTAGTCTAAATGAGTTACACTCAAAAATTCTTACGATGGAGGCAAAAATTGACAAACTGCTAGGTGTAGTGTACGAACAGACAATTAAAATTGAAAAACAAAACAATGTTATTATCAGGTTAGAAGAGACATTAGTATCGCGTCAACAAACCAAAAGTGATAAGGAAACTGTGCGTGGTCGGATAACTCGTTCCAAAAAGGCGACAGAGGTCGCCAAAGATACGAAATCTTGTGCAGATATTTTAAACACACATCAAAATGAAAAAAAAAAACGTTCATAAGGAGCAGACGGAAGTGAAAAACACTGACGAGACTCAACAACAAGAAGACAGAGAGCTGGACTCAAGAACTATACGAGAAGAGACACCACAACAAAAACATGTAAACAGAAATTCAAACAGAATGAAAACAATGCGGGGAAATCGAACTAATAGAATAGACGCCGTATTTTCGTCTCCCAATTATTAAAAAGTACCACTGAAAATGATGTAAGAAGCACTTATCTGAAAACAATATCGATAATTTCCAATGTGTCAAGTTGGACATAGAAATTCAGAAGTAGCAGCCTTTAAAATAGCTGTAGCTCAAGAATAGCTTATCAATTGTTGAAGGTTGCTGTGATGGAGTGTACAAAAGACGAAAAAAGCGCAAATAATAAGGTGACATTACAAGTCACTCGTTATTTTCCAATATATGCTTGTTTTAAAATACTTTTAACAATCAGCATGTTATGAAAACTAATACAAACAACCTACTATTAATTATTCTGATCCTAGAGGTAACGTACATCATTTTTATAATCGCATACTGCATTGTTTGTTGAAATTAGGAAGAAGACGATTCGAACATTTGAACAATTTTGTATAACATTTTTTTTTTCAGGTTCTCTTTTAACTTGAGCACCCCGCCAAGTACATTGCTGTGTTTATGTACATTCTTCCCCACCACCGATTTAAACAATTATGATTCCAGAGTATGAAATTAAAAAAAAAACAAACATTTCTACCCTCAATGTCAAAGAACAAAGTAAGCATTTAAAATATTTTCAAACACCTCCCCATCCCAATGTTAAAAAATAATGTAACCAATTAGAAAAAAGAAACATCTTTTCCCGCACATCGATGATAGAAAATTGTCCGATGGATTTAAAAAATTTCATTAGGCTCTTCCACTTTTATATATTAAAACGAAATAGTTTAATGATTTAATACATTTTTAAGTTAATTTAATTATTTTAAGAAATTACCCTCCTTCCCTAACTCAATGTTAAAAAGTAGACGGATCAATTCGAAAAATATTTCATTATACTCTCCCAAGTGTTAGAAAAATAGTTGAATTCAATTGGGATTATACCAAAGACAAATATTTGTAAACCTTTATGTTATTGTTGTTGTCCAGTAGTTAGCACCAAGGTATTGATGGTACTAATTGGTACTAACTTGATTGGTAATATTTTAATATGTTGTGACGTTTTTATTTGTAATTTGACATAACAACGCAACGTTGTGAAAAAACTTTAAAACAATTAATAACCAAGGTAATATATCACAATCGATTAATTTTTGCTATATAAAAAAATGTGTCTTTTTGTAATTATTTTTGGTAATTGCAAAAGATTTATTAAAATAGCCGAAACGTCTTACAAGATTTAAAAAACTGTTTGATTATCATCCATCCAATATATTCCACTAAACCTATTTAAAAAGAAAGTTTACTTTACGATGGCTACGAAAAATATTAACCAAGAAATATTAAAGAATAACAACCTAAATCTTTCCGTTGCCCACTCCTCCTGATATAAAAAAAAAATATTCAAAATATTTTTAACTTTTATCCACTCTAGTGTAAAAAATTAATGATGTAGCGAATTAAACAAATTTCTTCACAATCCTATCCGCCTCCAAACCTGAAATGTAACGTATTATAGATATTCAAATTACGAGAGTAATTAATGAAGGGCGTAGTTCTAAAACAATTCATTGGCAAGAAAAACTCGAGTAATAAAT
>RXPK01002005.1:0-70909 GCA_004143645.1 Protaetia brevitarsis
TAATCCATAATAATAATCAGATAATTCAAAGAAGAAAAGAAAAAAATAATTTACAAAGAATTGAGAAAATAAAAGTATACATAAGAAAATAAATCAAAATCAAATTATTCTAAGACCATTAACAAAAAGTAATTCTTAATTTGGTAATAACAAAAAATAAAACAAGATCCTAATTAATAACAAAAAAGTAAATTAAGCACTTTTGTTCTAAAAAGTAATAATAAATTTTGAAGGTTCATCCTAAACAAAAGAAAAAAATATATAAATAATTCGTAAAATCATAAATAATTAAACTAAAATTCATCTATTGAATAGCAATATTTATTTAAAAGATGTTTTTGGACATTTGCTCTAAAGGTATTAAGATCTTCATTAGTTTTTAGATTATGAGGTAACATATTATATAATTTATGGCCCACATGCTCTATATCTTTTCCCACAATGCTCAAGTTAAATTTAGAATTATGAAAATAATGCTTTTGTCGGGTATTGTATGAATGGTAAGTATCATTAGTTGGATATTGATTTTTATTCTTGTGAACATGGCACAACGCTTCTAAAATATACATGCTGGACACCGGCAATATGTTAGATACTTGAAAATATGGCTTACAGGAAGTGGTAGGTAAAATACAATAAATGACTCTAATTAAACGCTTTTGAGCCAAGAAAACCCGCTGACACCACGGTGAATTGCCCCATAAAAGGATACCATACATCAGTCTAGACTAAATTTCGGCAAAGTAGACAGCAAGCAGAACACTAGTGGACACACTGTTTCTAAGGTATCTAAATAAAAATGCTTTGCTGTTAATAGTTTTGCAAGATCTTTGCAGTGCTCTTCTCAGATCAAATTTTCTTGTAGGTGCACTCCAAGGAACTTCATCGATGAAACACCCTGAAGCAACCTACCATTAATTTCTATTGTAGCTGTAGTATCATGCCTTCCTCATGAAATACCATGAAATTAGGTTTGCTTTCATTAATAAGCAGTTTGTTGGCAGAGCACCAGGTGTACAAATCTTTCATGGCTGTGTTAGTAAGTCTTTCAGCATCCATAAGATCAACACCAGACGTTACTATAGTGGTATCATCTGCATACATTAAAACACAAGCCGTGGATATAAATTCTACTAAATCATTTGTATACAGATTAAACAAGAGAGGGCCAAGAACGGAACCTTGTGGGACACCGTAAGTGACAGGTAAATGTCCAGATTTATACACACGAGTACCAGCCGTTGAAGTATGTCTCAACTGTACGTATTGAACTCGACCATTAAGATACGACGCAATCTAAAAGGCGGCATTTTCGCGTATTCTATACAGGGTGTTTCAGACCACTCGTCCACTATCTTTTTCTCGCGATCTATTGCAGCTAGACTAACGCGACAAAAAATGTAATAACAAAACCCACCTAAAGAATCATTCGAAAATATTTTTAACTTCCGGAAACGTTCCATTATACCGGAAGTGGATAGCAAGTTTCTTATTTTAAATGGAATCATATGTTTTTTCTTATCTCAATGAATTCTACAGATTATTTGAACACAATTTTCACTACAGTTTTCTGTCCCTAAATTTAACCGTTTTTGAGATATTCACGATTTTGTCAAAATTTTGACGTTTTCATCTCTTTCGAAAACATACCATATTTGGAAACCATTAAAGATAATGATCTGATTTTACTGGTATCCAAGGAAAATAGTTGTTCCTACCAAATTCTGTCAAAAGAACCACTAAATTGTATACAGAGTGTTCATAAATCGATTGTCAATTCGAATACATTTAACCTTAGAAAACTCTTTTTTTCAAATGTAACATTATATTTCTAATTATACCATACAATGTAGAAATAAATTCTCCGTCGATAAGTATAAAAGATGCATATACCTATTCCTAGTCGTTTTCAAGATATCAACCATTATTTACTCGGCTATGAAAATTTTAGAACATTTCTTGCAGTAGGCTATGAAAATGACAAGTAGGTTTGACAATCATCAAAGCAGTGTTACTTTACTTCATCATTAAGATCTATTTTTTTCCATTGCTGATCCATGGTTATAACGTTGAGGTTGATAGGAGTATTATAAAAGATATTTTACATTTATTGCTTATGTAGAAGGAATAGATGATACTCAATAATTTAAAGATGCCAGATAAAACGATGGTACATATTACATTAAAAAAAAATGGATCACAATAATTCATAAAAAATTTATTGCACTTAATGCAAAATAACTAAATAAAAATAAATTATTCAAAATGTCTGCCGTTTCTTTCTATACATCGCTCTATTCTGGCCTCAAAGTTCTTATGAACTCGAATTAGTTCTTCTCTGCTTATCGATCTACACGTTTACCTTATTCTCATTTTCATTTCTTCCGCACCTTGCGGACGATTTTGATAAACAATATCTTTCATCCTTTCCCAAAAATAATAATCTAAACATGTCAGGTTTGGTGATCTAGCTGGCCATGAAATTTCGGACCCTCTCCCAATCCATTTATTTGGAAACATTTCACTTAATTTTTCTCTCACATGTACAGCAAAATGTGCAGGACAACCATCCTGTTGGAACCACATGTTCCTTCTTGTTTCTAACGGTACGTTTTCGAGGAGCACTGGCAATTCATTTGTTAAGAAATTGCTGTACACATTCCCGTTTACCGTTTCTTCAAAAAAGTAGGGTCCAATTATTTGGTCACCAAGGACGTCGCACCACGTGTTTATGCTCCACACATTTTGATTATCAAGTTCTTGCATCCAGTGTGGATTTTCGTGTGACCAATAATATAAATTATGATGATTTACTTCACCATTACTTTTAAATGTTGCTTCATCTGACCACAATACCTTTTCAAAAAATCGAGGATCTGCAATTAATTTTGTTTGTGCCCATCGACAAAAACGGACCCTGGCTTGGAAGTCGCCGTCACGTAATTTTTGACGAAGCAGGATATGGTAGGGGTGCATTTTGTGGTCATTAAGAACTCGCTATACGCTCACATGGTTAATGCCTGACTCTCGTGCTATATTGCGAGTGCTTGTTTGAGGATTAACTACGGCTGCCCCCAAAACATCTGCTATTCTCTCATTTCTAATATGCCGAACAATTTGCTTGCCCTCTGGATACCTTTCGGCATATACACGCGCTGCCATCGCCATATTTTGTACATTCACCCATAATCATCAACATGTCGAATGCTTCTGCATTTGAAAATGCCATAATAAAAATAAGACTTGAACAACAAAAACTAAAAAATAACGCGTAACAATAAAGCAAACAACAACTAAGAACCACTAATAATGAAAATTCGACTATAATAGGAGATTAGCAAAGACAAATTTGACATTCTCGATCTGAAACTGACATAACAGCGCTTTGATAACTGAAACTTTCACAGCCCACTACAAGAAATTTACTAAAAATTTCAATAGCTGAGTAAATTATGGTTGATATCTTGAAAACGACTAGGAATAGATATATGCATCCTTTATACCTATCGACGAGAAATTTTATTTCTACATTGTATGGTATAATTATGAAATACAATGTTACATTGAAAAAAAAAGGTTTAAATGTATTCGAATTGACAATCGATTTATGAACACTCTGTATACAATTTAGTGGTTCTTTTGACAGAATTTGGTAGGAACAACTATTTCCTGTGATACTAGTAAAATGAGATCTTTATCTTTAATAGTTTACAAAATATGGTATGTTTTCGAAAGAGATGAAAAACGTCAAAATTTTGACAAAATCGTGAATATCCAAAAACGGATGGATTTAGGGATAGACAACTTTAGTGAAAATTGTGTTCAAATAATCTGTAGAATTCATTGAGATAAGAAAAAACATGATTCCATTTAAAATAAGAAACTTGCTATCCACTTCCGGTATAATGGAACGTTTCCGGAAGTTAAAAATATTTTCGAATGATTCTTTAGGTGGGGTTTTGTTATTAAATTTTTTGTCGCATTAGTCTAGTTGCAATAGATCGCGAGAAAAAGATAGTGGACGAGTGGTCTGAAACACCCTGTAGAATGACAATTTATTTAGTAGGATCTCGTGTTGCACAGTATCAAAAGCTTTGCTGAGATCACAATATACAGCTAATAGGCTTCTTTTATTATCTATCTGTTCTAGAATATAGTTATGGAAAGACGACTCAGCATGCAGTATTCAAATATTTTGCTAATTATCGATGTCAAGGATATCGGCCGATAATTAGCAATATCCAGTTTGCTGCTTTTCTTATGTATGGAAAGAACAGCCGACAGCTTCAATTTTTCAGGAAAGATGCCTTGTGAGAAAGATAAATTTACAAGATATGTTAATGGCTCCGCAAAAAGGAATCCGAACTCCTTAACTATATTACCGCATAAAGTGGAGTTAACCATCTTCTCGTAATGTTCAATCCTCTTTGAACTATGCCATGGAGGGTACTTTCAAAGTTGAATAAGATTATAATCTTGCAAAAATTTATTACAATTCCTTTCCTATCTGTTACTGTTTACAAATTATAGAGAAATCCGTCCCAGTGAAATACCGTAAACCAGCTGCATTAACGACAGTAAATTGATTGCTAGACAAACAAATTTGCAATAAGCCCCCCATTATTATATCGACCCAATAATACACACAAGGTTTGCGCTCAATAGTTTACATAGGATTATCCACTATATCCAACACAGCATAAGGAAGCTCATAAATAATTTAATACAGTTCGCGAATCGATTGTGTACCGAAATCGCGCAAGCAGTATTTATCACGTCTCCCCTTATCCAGACAGAAATCATCCCTGACGCCGAATAAAATTCCTTTACCGTACAATAAATTACGGAACACTACTAGCTTCGCGCATTGATAAAATGAAGCCTCAGTCGCGGCTATAAATCACGGCCGTCGATATTACTCCCTCATGTATCGTTGTGCCGGTGAAATATATTGGAAGCGAGGCGACCTACCACCACCCACAGGGTATCTCCGCCCGGCTTCGACTAGAGTCTAGAATCGCGTTAGCCGCAACCCCAAACTCGCGGAAAGACTATTAATTTACCCGCGAAAGTTCTTATGCTATTAAACAGCGTTGAACCCCTTTATAATTACTGGAGATTAGGATAATCAGTCAAACGAAATTATGCAAACGAGTATCGCCAGAGATATTCTAGCGCACGTGAAGCTTAAAACGATTAAAGGATTAAGTTTTCAATTTGTTTTAAACTATTCAAATCACTTATGTACAGCTTCATTTTTAATCTGACATCAGCTGAAACTTTTACAAGGAGGAAAAATAAACACCAAACTCCTATACTATACGTGGAGTCTAGAGTGAGCAATGTTGCGGAGTCTACTCACTTACGAACGGAAACTTGGATGCTTTTGTGGATACAATGTGTAAAGATTATCTTTAATAAACTGAAAGAAATAAGCAAGATGTGGTCTTCCCGTGTGTTTTCTTCCAAAAAAAAATGCAATAAATTGACAAAAAAATTAAGATCTTACAAAAAAAGTTTGGTTAATACAGTCAAATAGAAATGTTTGTTAAAGTAGTAAAATGTTAATGTTAAAATAATTATGTAGATTTGACAATATTTCTAGCATTGTTTTAACAATCAAGGTAATTTTATTTTAAACTTTCAGTATTGTTAGAGCAATAAGCGTTCGGCGTGAAATAAACAACCATTTTATGTTAAATCTGCCGAATTAAAATAAAAGGTTGAAATTGGTAGGTTAAATAAACATTTTTTTACATTTCGGTTATTCATTTTAAACTTTTCATTCTAGAAACAACATTAGAGAAAACGTATCTCACAAATTAGTATTTTTTCTTAATAATAAGAATGTTTGTTGCCCAATAGGAACCACCAATTACAAGACACTATTACAAAAATTAGTGAAAAGAACATGGGATGCACGCAAAAAGCAGTTTACAAAAAAAAAAAGGAAAAGTTATCTAAGTTTATCAAAAACAACCATTATAAACAGGTTTGTAATTTCGGTCTCGTTCGATTATCTGCCGTACTAAATGTTATTAGTCGGAGTGTTTCTCCACAGTCTATCGCGTCCCCACCAATTTATCGATGCGACAATGCGACTAGGTGATTCGGCAGGCGATGATCATGGCAGTAATCTATCAATGCAAATGCACGTGCATACAGAAGGAGTGTTTTTAGTCTTCATTTAATAATTTCTGAGTTTCATTTTTTTTATTTTATGTTTTGAAGAATGAAGTTTTTATTCTTAGTTTAAATTTTATTATGAAAATATTTTATTACCCACATGAAATGAGCGGTGGTTTTTATGTTCTTTATATTTTCTGAGTGTACTTTAGCATTGTTTTTACTGTCATTTGTTTTTACTTGAGATTTCTTTTTTTATTATTTGTCTGAAAATTTACGTATGTACCTAATAGTTGCTTCAAATTATAATATTCTTTAATGATTTATGAATACACAGCATGTATCAGATATAGAGGTAAATATAATAATATGTAGCAGCTGTAATCATATACGATCAAAAAGTCGTAATGCACAGGGGGTCTATCTGTAAGCATTAACGAGAAAAAAATATTTTGTAAATGCTGTGGGCTAGAGCCGCACCTGTGTCCAACCTAAATGCTGTCCCGAGTATACCCCCACATATCACTATCATTCAGTGTGGATCGCCGCTTGGAGTGCAAGCCACTTTGATTTATTTAAATTCTTCCCGTCTCGAAAAAGCGATCCCTATTTCGACCATCATGATTTCATATAAAGAAAATCGAAGCTTGATGCATCGGTAAAAGCGCGGGAATGTACAGATTCATTTTCGCGCGACATCATAGTAAAAAGGCGTGGTTGCAAATTTTCTGTATCTACATTTATTTCTGTGTAATTCGATTCAATTCATTTTGCGTTATTTGATTAAATAAATCCAAAAGAAATAACTCGGATTCATGTGGACCGTTTATTAACAACTAACTCTCGATTCGACAAAGCAAAAGAAAAATATTTACGTTTTTTTGTAACTACTGAAGTCGCATATCCGGTGAAACTCGAACGTCTTATCAGGATATTAAAAATAATACTTTGTAGACTTACGTAGAATGCTCTTAACAAATAAGGAATGTTTATTTTATAAAAAGAAGAAATTTAAAATGCCTCAGTTTTTCTATTTTTACAAAGGCCTTTATTTATTCAGAATGACGTTAAATGAACTTATGGCATACCATTAAGAATAATACTGAATAAGTGCAATGTATTTATACATAATACCACGTTTAGCGGGTGCTTAACATGATGTTTCCTTGCATCAGGCCCGGACTAAAGAATTTTTGGCTCTAAATTTTACTTTATTTTATTTTTTAATGATGAAATCCGGTTTCGGCGGGTTTGTGCTTTATATGTCGTGTAGTTAACACCCAAGCAATATTTACTTTTTTATTTGATACGCCTGTATACTACACTGAGTTTCATACGGTTTTCCCTCTAGCGAACAAAGAAAATGTAATATAACTTGTTTGTGACAAACACTTAATTTTATATTTATTCTTATTTTCATTGCGTCAATTTTACATGCATGTTTACGCTAACCTAATGAGACTGTAGTTCATGGCAGTGCATTATATGTATGGGATCCATAATACTTACTATACTACGAAGGCTGAGAGTAAAATATGAATAATGAATACCCGTTCTAACTACGCAGCCTAACCCCACCCAGTATTGTGACGCGGCTCCTAGACACTGGCAGCGCAATAAATTTTCGTAGTATTGCTATTCCAAGGGGATCGAAATTTCAACCCTGATTATAAATTATGTTAGCATTGTCACATATTCGGAAAAGTGGGAAATTACGTAGGATATTTGTCTTCGGTACAGAAACGGAAAACGTATTCGAAAATCTGAAAGAAGCGTGATTAACATTAAAGGAAATGCAGGATAGGAGAAAAGGAGCATTAGTTTTGCCGTGAATTCAATTTCCACAAGAAACGGGCACTATGAACATCTCTGCGCTTGGTAAGAGCATCCACTCCATGTCTCGTCAAAAGATTATCATAATCCCTACTCCTAGAGGGATATCTGTCATCTAAATGAAAAGACAAGAACTTCAAAAAGCGATGCTGCAGGCGCTCACTGTGTAACTGGTGGGACACATAGCATGGTGACCATATTACTGAAACATACTCCAAACACGACACGACAAAGGCGAAGTAAACTGTCTTAAGAACCATTGCGTCAGTAGAATGGCAATACGCATCACAAAAATCCAGCCTCTTGAGGATAAGGAAAACAAGTTGATGAAGATGTTGCGTAAAGGTGAGTTTACGATCAAAAGGAACTCCTAAATCAGAGAATTCCTCAGCAGAAGACAATTGATGGTTCGCAATGTAGTAAGAGAGAGAGAGAGGCGTAGAATCAGATCTTCGTGTAAATCTCATGGTTATACATTTATTAAAGTTGAAACATAATCCATTTCTAGCACTCCAGGTGGAGATTTTGTTGAGGTTTTCTTGGAGTATTTGCACATCCACATCCGATGAGATTTTCGAATAAATCTCGAAATCATCCGCATATGCCAAGACTGGAGAGGTGAGCGACTCCAGTAAGTCATTAATATAAATAATAAACAAAAAGAGGTCCTAGGCAAGATCTCTGTGGTATACTAGATACAGATATAAATTTCTGGGAGGTGAAGTCGTTGTGGTGTATATAATTGATTCTATTAAATGAATTAGAGATAGGCCCAAATACAGGGAAACATGTATACGTATTAAGTAAAAATAAGAATGAAGACAATTAAAAAAGTACTTTAAAAAATCGTCTTCTATCGCATCACTGTTTTCACTTACAGAAATATGACTACTAGCAAATACATTGTTTCTTGAATTTTTATCGGTAGTCCACGGTCTCCACGTGTTTTTGTATCACAGTTTCTGTTCACAGTTGTTCCAAAGTGTAAATTTTGGAACATCTGTCTTTCAACTATATTTTCTTATTTATTTTATATATGTGTGATTTGTGCAAAGTAGTTAATTGAGCGAAAGAAGTGTTAGTATTAAAATACCATTTTTACAACATTCTTTAATACAATTACAAGTTCATATGATATGTTAAAATTTAATTGTTTACATTAGAATAATGAGATTTAAATTTTAAACAGTGGTTTATATTAAATGAAACATAATTATTCTCTACTTAAGAAAAATTTCTCTTAACATGACCCATTACCTCATTTGCATCATTTCTTGGTGCCTGCCGCAGCAGGCAGCAGATAATCCATTAGCTCGTTAGTTAAATCGTTATATGTATGGACACACTGTACTGATTTTTTCTACGTAATACGTTTAAAGTAAACCACAAAAGTATTAACAGACGAAAAAATTTAAACTGTATGTTTTGATAAATATTTGTTGTTTTAAACACATTACTATTGGGGAACATCGTACTTAAGAACATGTAGTAAACACGTTCTGTAACTTATTTTTTTTTTTCGATATAGCCAGTCCAAATCCGAGAATTTATTTTAATTTCTTTTTAATATATTATTATTGATAGTAATGAAATATGTTGGGTAGGTCGGTTAATGAACCAATGAACACTCAAATCACTGTTAGATTAAGCTTTCGTAGTTTTTATTACTACTTCATCAGGATGACTTGTAATACTTTCAGTGTCATCCTGATGAAGTAGTAATAAAAACCACGAAAGCTTAATCTAACAGTGATTTGAGTGTTCATTGGTTCATTAACCGACCTACCCAACACATCTCATTACTTAGCCTCAACGTTGTGCGGTCACGTACTTCTTTTTCCGATTATAGATAGTGTTTAAATTTTTAATGTCTGTTCTGTTATTTATACTATTGTTGTCTAATTTAATAATGTACCATTTCGTCGATAATTCTTTTACCATAACTAGGTTCTTTTTATAATATAGAGGAGGGTGGGGCAAGATGGGGCCACGAGGCGTTATGGGGACATCGTCTTATCTACAAAATGGCAGTAAGCATCTATCAAATAATAGCAGATCTAATATTCACAAGTGCTGTCTTATGTTTGTTGTAATGTAGGAAACTTTCCTAGTCGTAATAACAAAGTTATTGCTGTTTGTGCGTGAACTTTGCAAATTCCAGAATTTCTTTATTGTTTTGATGGCGAGTTCAACGGCCAGTATCAAAAGTATAAGTAAATTATTTACAATTACACTTTTTTGTGCTTATTAATTGACATGTATTGCATGTATTTATGTATAGTGCGTTATTTATTTATTTCAAATATTTAATATGTTATATATACATAACCAGAAAATGTTCCAAAGAGGCAAGATGGGGCTATTGGTATGGGGCAACATGGGGACATCACTATCTTACTCCTCAGTCTGGTCCCCCCATGCTGGGGCAAGATGGTGTATTTACATATTTCTTTTCAAAACTTTCTTACAACACAGGAGGACCCATCGAAAAATTGCAAATACATCCATCAACAGGTAAATGTTTAAAGATTACAACAAGCCTACTTAGAACCTTGCGTATCAATTTGCAATGCTGATGCAGTGTTCTAAAGCTTAGTGTTACCATCTTGCCCTACCTTCCCCTACTTATTTCTTTAAAATTGAAATTATATTTATATAGGCTTTATTTTCTATGTTTAGCTTTTCTTTTCTGCCCAAAGTTTAGCACAAGAAATACTATGGCAAAAACCACTTATACAGTGCACTAATGACAATTGCGTTCAGGGTGGGTTCAACAATCGCCATCCAAACTAGACATTTGCGCACGTACTTAACAACACAAAAGTTGGTGTTTTCCGTCGCCATAACCGCAAGTCATGACAATAAATAATGAGGCAGCAACCTTGCAAAAAATAAATATTATTTGAAACATATTTTTCCTTCTAGTGGCTTCGGTGTTTTTATTGTGCAATCCGTCGTTGACCACATCACTGACAGCTAATGTACAGTTTAGAAATTAAAAGCGACATCTTTTGGAATAACAATGCAAAAGAATGACTGGAAATTAATTAGAAACGATTGCAGTGCCCTTATCGCTTTTTTTTAACAAAAATTCTTTAAAGGCCTCTAAGTATGGAATGACAAGGCTTATTTAAAAATGAAGCATAAACCTTACATTGAAAAAAAGAAATCATGAACTTTTTCGAGATCATTGCAAACACGACAGCTGTATTAAGCCATTAATTGACATTTTTTATGATTAAGAAACATTAATTAATATTAATTAATAACGCGGTCAATAATCATATCTTAAAACAAAATTAATATCTATGCGTATAATTTGAATCCAGTATCTTGCAAGTTTATTTGTATACACTTACCAATTCATGTAATACGACATTCACTGACGAAGTGGGAAGTAAAATAATGCATGACTCAGAAAGAGGATCTGTATATCAGGAAAGTTTAGGTCATGTGAATAAAGTTACCGGTATTAAGTTGTTCCCGGAGTTCAGACGAGCAGTAAAGTTTCGCTCCAGAAAACACCGCTCTTTCGAAACTCGCATACCAACTCTACTTTATGTCGTAAACTGCATTTCCTTGTAACGTAACCATATCCCATATGCTCGCTGCCTGCGTATCGTTTATTTCAAGATAGCCGTTTAAGAATATCTTTTTATCCCAAGGGTGATTTAGCATCGTAAACCTCGTTTTCCAATATTCGCAGGATAAAATTTAAATCCAATTTGAAGTGATAGTTCCATTGCTGTTTATGGAAATTTGCGTAGAACTCCACAATATGGCTATTTATCTGATTTGTCCCTGGAACGTTAGAGGATCAATTTTGAAATTATTCTGAACAATCCAATGTTAGGACTGTTTGTGAAATAATTAAACTAATCACAAACCAGCAGTCTTAATTGGACCATCTGAGTCGTATTAATAACTGCATTAACCAATGCTTTAGCTAATAAAATATTGCGGAATTCTAAACGCTTTATAAAGCAGGAGAATTTCGATTTGAACTTGAAGAACCTTAGTTGAGCATTTATTGATTTCTTTGAGAGAATCCGCTCAATAGTTACACCAATGAAAACTCAGTAGATGCTATTATTTAATTTAATTAAGCAAGTTCACAGCGTTTAGTCTAACATAACTATAGGAATGATACGTCTTGGGAACCACACTACCAAGGGATCCAAGATGCTGCAAAAAGTAAATGAATTTCCCAACTGAGAAACAGAAGTGAGCAAAATTGACTTAGAAATAAGCAATAATTTGGGCTGAAGCTACGAGACTGACTGGATTGAAAAGCAGTAATAAACTGTGCAAATATATCCAGACACGAATATAGCAACCAATTTAATTATGAAAAATTCATGGCAACAAAAAGCTGATGAAGTGACTCTATGTGGGGATCAAAAGAATCAAAAAATTTGCTGAGATAAAGTGAGCCAAGTTTGCCACAAATTATTAGTAAAGACAAAAGAATACTGCAACATATACGATTGAAACCAAAAAGTCAGCAGTCTGCGGTATTAATAATGCTATCGGAAGTATTTGTTGATCTATGATGGACACATTCTTCCAAACAGAGTCAAATTACTCCATCGGATGAAATCGTTTGGAGGACGTGCACCAATGTCCAGCCGCCATCAGAATCAGATATACTCACAGGGTAAAGTTTTTCCCATGGTTTTTCCTTACTCTTCGGCGAATGCTGAGAGATAATTAAAGTTTTTCCATGGGTCCAAACATATTAATAACTGATAGCTAACCGATTTATTATATTTTTGCTATTGTTATTGATAATTATAGGGAAACTATTTAGTTAGAGTAAGAACATTTCAATTGTTATGAAATCCACATAGTACTATTTACGTGCGTGGTCTATTCCTAGTAGAACTTCAAGAAAATCTAATGATCTAGTACGGTGGGACAGCTTATATGTTCATTTACAGCCGCTATGAATAAAATGCTAGAGTTAATATTAGTTCTTGTTCTGAGATTTTGCAGCTATGATATATGACGTCTTTTTCTATTTCTTCTTGTAATATGTATAAGTTGTAATAGGTGCGATTTCTCATTGCGCTTGGTGTGACCAAAGTATCTTAGCTTTTTGCTTTTAACTATTGCTAGAACTTCTTTATCTTTGTCGAATCGTCGTATCATTATATCATGCGCTATATGGTGAATCCCTGAAACTCTAAGGATCCGATAAGTCAAATACCTCAATGGGTTTACTTTCTTACTTGGACTTCCATAAGAAGCCTTCCACTTCCAAAGTAAGAGTAGCTCACAAGGAAGGAACAAAGGGAGGAGCAAAACGACTGGAGCAGATTGGGATGGCATCCATCCCCTCTCAAATTGCTCATACATTACTTTCTTACTTTCTTCTTGTTGTTTGGAGATGGGTAACGCAGCGTTGCGTTGCGTTATTGCGCTGATACACTAGGGTGTGTTACACTGTTTTGTGGAGTTGGGTGGATGGCGTACTGCGCTAGGTGTTTTACGTTGTACGCGATGCATAAAACCTGCTCCTAGGAAAACCCGGCTTTACAGGTATCGATACAACAGTCACAGCGCAATGACGCAATTTGGTCAATTGATACTGGAATATGTACCCTAACAGCCACAAATATACTAGAAATATTTTTAAAAATATATTTGAGAATATTTTTCTTGAGAGGTTTTTGAATACATTTTTTATATTTTATCTAAATATAAAAAATATATACAATTCAAATATTTACTCCATATTTTAAATCAATGTAAGTTTGACATTTTAAAAAAATATTTCTAAAATATTATTTATATGAAAATTGAGATTACGTTAATGGAAACGAAAGAAGGTCCAGAATCTCACAAACTCTTTATTTATTAGTAAAATGCTAATGGCTACATGTTTCGAGTGTATTTAAGACTCAGGCCAAAGTTGAAAGCACACATATTCCTTTTGTGTCTTTTTCACTGTAAATATTCAAGTTTTTTTTTATTCTAATCATCAATTTTTGCTCATCATTCATTTCATTTAATTTAATTTCAAAATTTAATTAAAAAAAAATATTTTACTTTTGCCCGAAATTTGTTATTAATGTGATCCATATTTGTAATGTCCCCATGTGTGCTTTTAGCTTTGGCCTGTCATCTTCAGGACAACAAAATTAAAAAAAAATTAAATAATTTAGGAGGAGGGGGAAGTAATTACCCCCATTATCCCCTATGCCCCCATATCATATAGCATGGCTAACTATGCTTCTCGTCACTGTTTTGCATTTCCCAATATTCAACTTAAGATGATTTAACAGTTGTATAGATTTACTACATCATTTTGTAGCAACACACAATCCCGGAGAGTTTGAACAGATCGGTATAATTTCCAGTCATCTGCATACAATCAGCACTCAGATGAAAAGCAATTGATAACATCATTAATGAACATGAGAAACAGGAGTGGGCCTAAAACCGAACCCCACGGCAGACCACTCACACTCATATATTTATAAGACTTAATACCACGACATTCCACGTAGTTAATTGATTGACATAAAATCAGTTTATCTGTTGCATCAACAGATTCCATACATTGAGCGGACAGTTATATGTATGTAGGGAGAGTGATGTTACACTGCAATCTAAGAGATATATTGTGTTCTCTATTCTTGCTCTTTTACAGCTGGCCTTCCAATCCTATTTCTTTCAGAGAGTGTAGGGAATGAGAAGGCCGCAGGTTAGGTGAGTCTTTCTCTTCATTCTCATTTCACAAGCTCCCGGGTGGAACGCCTTTGTGTTGCACAGTGCTACGCAATTTGAGAGGAGATGTTGGTTGATTTATCCTGTTCCTCAGATTCTTTTGCGAAGCCAAGCTTACTCAGATGTTCTTTTAGTTTACAATGGCTTGAAAGGAGCGGACAGTTCATTATGTTTGTATTAACAAAACCGGTATGTTTACTTTAACCAAATTTTACTTTTCAACCAACAAAAATAGCTTAATCTTTAAGGATTTGAAAAGAGTATTTAGAGGGTTGTATCTAAATTTGTTCTAACGCATCTCCACAGATTCATAATTGGTTCTAAGTTATGAATCTGAGGAAATTTTAAAATCTCTTCATTCTAATACCCTTGAACCTTGCCATCTTCCTTACCCAATCCTGCAGACGAAAGCAACTTTCATTATTTTTGTTTTGGAGCAGATTCCCATTTCGCAGATTAAGATTAAAGACGCAAATACGAACGAATAGCTATATAGCGAACGAGAGAAGCAAAGATTGTTTCGCGAAAATATAAACAACAAATGCATCCGCTCAGATATCGGGATTCCCCTTCATTTAATCCGAGCGGCGGCGTATCCCGATAGATTTTTGCTTTCAATATACCCGGGAGTACCTGCGAAATTACAAGAGCACTTCGCAAGAAAGGGATCATCATCTGAATTCCCGACCCTCTCCTATATACGTGACGGGAAACGGAATCGGCCTGGAGGAAATATATTATCAGCGAGAACAAGACGGCGTAGGGCGCAGGCCCCTTCCACGCCCTGGGATATAAAAATTACCTCCGGAAGATTGTTCCAATTTCCTCCGGAGTTGTTTTTTTTTATCGTCCGCCCTCCGTGATAAATTACGATCCGTTATGTTCGTGTATGTGTGTGTGTGCGCGCGCGCGCGTTCTACTCCCGTAAACGTAAGTAATTGCTTACCAGTTACCATAAATTTTGAATTTTTCTTCGAAAAAACTAATAAAAATTCAGGGGATTCCGTTGTGATAAAGCGATGTTGGTTGTGTGGATTCGCACATAAAGCTAACAGGGAAATACGTGTGAGCTCCTTCTAGTACGTAAATCAAAATGTATGTGTAGGTATCAGGCGTCTCACAAAATTGCAAAAATTGATAGTACAACCGTTATTGGAGAAGTATCAATTTTCAATTCTTATTACTATATATCCGAATGGTACTTGTAAATATAAATAACGTTAGGAGACAAGCTTTCATTCTTTCTTGGCAACAGTTTAATAATTTAGTATAAGATAGCGTTATTAAATTCCGAGATATACATGCATTGATTCAACTAAAAAATAATAATAATAATAATAATAATAATAATAATAATAATAATAATAATAATTTTATTTGATCCTTTAGACTGCATCCGCAGCATAGGAGACGTCCTGCAGTTACAATATAAAAAGGTTACAAAAAACAGTAAAATAAATAATATCGAATTTAAAATCTAGCTTAAGTACAATAAAGTTATCCTAAGAATTTATATCATTCATGTATTCATTTAATGAATAGTAACTCTTATCAAGCAGCATCTTTTTTAGCCTGTTTTTAAATAACTGCAGTGGCAACTGCTTGAAGCTATTGGGCAATTTATTAAAGGCTTTGATTGCTAAGTAATAATGGCGTCGTTGAGTAAAAGTTAACCTATATAGTGGATCTCCATCACATTCGAATTCCTAGTATTATAAGAGTGATGCTGTGTCAATCTGGGAATACAATTATAATTTTCTTTTGCAAACAAAAGTAGATGCAGTATGTATATTCCGGGCAACGTTATAATTTGCAGATCTTTAAATAATTGTCGGCAGCTTGTTCTAGACGAGACATCTGCCAGTACGCGAATTGCGCGCTTTTGTAACTTAAATACACGCTCAATATCACCCGAAGCGCCCCAAACTAGCAACCCATATGTAATCACAGACTGAAAATGAACAAAATAGCACATACGTAAAACCTCGAGACCAACTTGGCCTCTTAGTTTCGTTAACAAAAAACAGACGCTGCCCAACCTCTTACACAACTCATCGATGTGGCCCCTCCAATCACAACGTGTATCCAACGTAATACCAAAAATTTTACAGAGTCTACCTGTGCTATACTTTTTCTGTCCACCTTCATATAATGAGAATACTCACGGTCAAGAGCATTTAATTTAAATTCCATGAATACAGTTTTACTAGTATTTAAATGCAAGTCATTTTGTTTGAAATATTCACTAATTGTAGTTAAGGTGTTATTTAGGGTTGTTCTAGCTTGACTTATATTGCTGCTGGATATAATGAAAGAAGTATCATCCGCAAACATCACTGCATCACTCAACGGAAAATCATTGACGTAAATAAGATAAAGTAAAGGTCCGAGGACACTGCCTTGTGGAACACCACGGTGAACTGCCAAATAATGAGACTTACTCCCGTTTATGTCGACATACTGCAACCTACTGTGAGATACTCACAGATCCAATCAAGGGCTTTCCCCCTAATTCCGTAGCACTCAATTTCTGTAATAGAATTTTATGGTTCACCAGGTCAAAAGCTTTACTTAAATCAAGGAAAGCAACTACACATGATTGACGCTCTTCCAGTCTATTATATAATATACTACAAAATTTAAGTATAGCCGATGTAGTATTTGTATTCCTCCTGAAGCCAAATTGATTAGAATTTAGTAAATTATATTTGTTGAGATAGCTAATTAATCTGGTGGCCATCAATTTCTCTATAATTTTTGAAAAGGTACTTAATATCGATATTGGACGATAATTATCAATAGAGTGACGTGAACCTTTTTTATATATAGGAATCACTTTAGCAATTTTTAAACATTCAATAAACGTTCCATCATGAAAAGATTTGTTGATTAAATTGTCAAAGGGATGCTATTTCATCAGCGCAAGATTTAAGTAAAACACTATTGATTTATCATCACCAGATGAATGTGTGCTTTTCAAATTTTGATTATTGAAACTACTTCGCCCTCAGTTGTGGACTTACAAAAAATGTATTCGTCTGTACTGGAATTGAAATGGTATCAGTTTTAGCCGCTCCATTGATTAATTTATTAGCTACACTATTAAAATGATTATTAAATGCATCGGCCACAGTTTTTGGATCATCTACTGTCTCGTCGCCAAGACAGAGAGCAATCATATGTTCAGATTTTGCAGTCCTCATTTGAGAGTTTATAATACTCACGCGCTCTATTCTTATTGGAGGAACGACTTATAAGACGATTATTGTGGAGTACTTTGGCAGTTTAATTACTTTTCTATAAATCCTTATATGTTTTATAATATCAATTACATCTAAGTCACCGCCCAAAGTTAGTCTATACAACTCCCTGAGTCTCTGCGACGAAACAAGAATACCACTAGTGATCCAAGAATTTCGATCGCAACCTACGTGAAGTTGCAGTTGAGGTTGCAAGGCTAAGTCGCAGTAGTTAATGAACGGTATTAATAAAGGTACCATATTGATTCTGAAGAGTATCGTTTGGCAGCATGTCTTCCATTTCTCATTAGATAACATCTGTTTAAAATTGTATAGATTTCTCTGTCAATTTATACTGCGTTTAAAGATTGATAAATTCCTAAAGATTAATGGTGAAGTAGAAGTACCGGCTGTACTTGTTAGGGATTTGAATAAAGTATTGTCGATGGTGCAACCAAAGGGTTAATTTAAATTCGTTTTAAGTTTCTTGAAATTTGACCATTGTATATATAATATTTGATTTCTTTTTTCTTGGTTTTTAAGTCGTCAGTATTAAAACATGAATGAATGTGACGTTTCGCTTTATTTAAAAGCTTTTCAAGTATATATAATAAATTAAAACATTGTAATTGTAAATTAAAATGTTTTTGTTTTCATAAATGGACACTTGTTTTGTTACTATGATTTTGAATATATTATTATGTTTTATTTAAAGATTGCACTTAAAATAGGCTGTTGATTATTTGTATTTTAAATTTGTAATAAATAGTTCTGTAAATATTGGATAATTTAGTTATAAATTAAATTATATAATTTTGTAAAATATTGGTATATCGGTTTTATCATTGACTGCATTTTTTATGTGTATAAATTGAATTATTTAAGTTATTACGTGTTTTTTAAATTTGTGTCTTTGTTTAAAATTGTTACGTTGTTGAAATCAAAGGTATGATTTGAGTTATTTCATGTTTTTTTTGTATATATATGGTTGGAAATTTGATTTATTTTTTCGGATAAATGTTAACATAAGGAATTTTTATGAATTTTGTTAGTAATTTATATTAGTTTAGCTGAAAGAGCAATAAAATTAACAAGTCCAGTTTTCAATTTTCAAAACCATATAATTTACAAAATTGCCTATCAAAACACAACGAAACTAACAAAACCAAATCTATTCAACATTAAAATCAAAAATTGAAAAAAAGTAACATTCACACATAGTTTATAAAAATAGACTGTCAACAATTGTAATGGTGTAATATATAGGTGAAACCTGCAATATTTGGAAAATAGAATAAAAGGACACAAATATAATAAAATACTACAGCTTTAAAAAAACAGTGAGAATAACTCAAAATCATACCTTTGGATTGCAACAACGTAACAATTTTAAACAAGAAAAAATTTAAAAAACGTAATATACTTGAAAATAATTTAAATTTATAAACATAAAATGCAGTCAATGATAAAGCCTGATATACAATATTTCACAAAATTATATAATTTAATTTTATAACTAAGTACAATATTTTTAAAGAACTATTTAATTACAAAATTTAAAAACAAATAATCAAAACAGCCTATTTTAAAATGCAATCTTTAAATAAAGTAATATACTTATATTACTTTATTTAAAGATTGCAAAACACGTAATATACTTATATTACGTGTTTTTAAATTTTGTTCTTTGTTTAAAATTGTTATGTTGTTGAAATCAAAGGTATGATTTTGAGTTATTTAATGTTTTTTTTTGTAATTATATGGTTTGAAAATTTGATTTATTTTTTCGGATAAATGTTTAACATAAGGAATTTTTATGAATTTTGTTAATTTATTAGTTTAGCTGACAGAGCAATAAAATTAACAAGTCCAGTTTTTCAGTTTTTCAAACCATATAATTACAAAATTGCCTATCAAAACACAAACAAACTACAAAACCAAATCTATTCAAAATTAAAATCAAAAATTGAAAAAAGTAAAACATCACACATGTTTATAAAATAGACTGTCAACAACTTGTAATGGTGTATATATAGGTGAAACCATGCAATATTGAAAAATAGAATAAAGACAAAAAATAATAAAAATCTACAGCTTTAAAAAAACATAAAATAACTCAAAATCATACCTTCGATTTCAACAACGTAACAATTTTAAACAAAGAACAAAATTTAAAAACACGTAATATACTTGAAATAATTCAAATTTATAAACATAAAAATGCAGTCAATGATAAAGCCGATATACAATATTTCACAAATAATATATTTAATTTTATAACTAAATACAATATTTTAAAGAACTATTAATAACAAAATTTAAAAACAAATAATCAAAACAGCTTATCTTAAAATGCAATCTTTAAATAAAACATAATAATATATTCAAAATCATAGTAAACAAAACAATTTCTCATTTATTAAACAAAAACATTTTATTCATAATTTACAATTTTTACATTTATTTATATACTTGAAAAAGCTTTTTAATAAAGCGAAACGTCGTATTTATTCATGTTTTAATATTGACGACGTAAAAACCAAGAAAAAAGAAATCAAATATTAAATTCGTTGTTATACGTCTAAGCTTGGATAATGAATTTATTGCTTCCTCGGGAAAAAAAACTAGAAAATGAAAATTACAAAATTAATAATAATTATAATAAAAATAGCAGTTAAATATAAAAAAAAACAAGGAACCAATTACGAAAGAAACGAAATTATTAATTAAATCTAAATTTAATGCCAACAGGTAGGATCAATGACCAACAGAAACAAGCCACTGCTCATGTTCCTCCCAAGCACAACAATAAACGTGACATACTATATATTGATATTAGAAACAGCTTCTTTAACGTTCTCAGTATTAAGAGTAGAGTTGCCCGTTATCAGCATAGAGGTGATACTTACGGCGTTGCACCGCTGTGATTAACATTTTAATTAACTAATCAAGATTAAATTTAATTACGAATTAAATATGAATAGGATTGCCACCGAACAAATTAATAATGATTAGTTAATAAAAAGTTTGCGACAGAAATATAGGTTAGTAGTGCGTTAAGTTTAGTTTTAGTCAAAAATTGTAATTTATATTGGAACACTGTTCCATCAAAATGAAAATTGCCAGCTATGCAAATGCATGATTTTTAAGCGGCATTTGAAAGTTATTAAGAATTTAAGCTGAAAAAATTGCTGCAGAAATTAGATAATTGAAATAAAAAAAGTTGAGTAGTAGTTTAAAAATGAAATTAATATGTGAATGCAGGTTTTTTTGATATGCAATTCTTTTATTTGTTTTGTTCTGCAAATGCTCCAATTTTGATACTTTATTAAACATCTGCTATTACTTGTTAGAATTATTTTATTATTACCTATCATTCCTTATATATTTTGTTCCTTTTATTTAATAAATAAATGGTTAATACATACACAATATATTCTTTAAAAAAATCAAAGTGATAAACATTTAGAGTAAATAAAATATGTTTCGTTTCTACAAAAGCCAAAGAACACAAATAAAAAAAAAATGTCAAAAGTTAATTTCTATATAGCAATGAATTAACAAATTGTTGAAATAATCATTAATTAGTAAGCCTGTGTCGCAGCAGGTACATCATCAACAGCGTCATAATTAATCTCATGAAGTTGTCCATTTAAAATTTCTTGATTAATTTTTCTTCATTGATATTCCTCTTTACCCATATTTATGACTATATGTGCAATACTGAGGTACCAACTATTACTGCCATAAATATATCCAGCTTTAAGCGACAACCATATGGCAGTATTGGAAAACATTCTTTCAATGACATTCCGTGTTGTAATGTGGCTTTCATTATAACGACTTTTCACAACTGTTTCAGAATTTAACAGTGGGATCAATAAATTTGTTTTTGAGGCATATCCAGTGTCACTTATGGAAAAGAATGGATCGTTAAAGTGTATATTCCGGCCATCGTACTACGATATCCATTATTTTTAAATTAGCATCATTATAAAATTGTGAATTTATAGAAAGATATCCTTTCTATTACGAAATACCTCCGGGTCATTCCCACCTGAAACCATGAGTAAATTCTCAATATATTTTATTGTTAGTTTTTATTTTCAGGAATTAATTTTTGATTTACCTTGGACTTTCTAAAACCCTGCCAAATATATATTTCTTGCACGCCGCTATTCCTTGTCCTAATTTTAAAAGTGAACACTTTAATTAGCTTATTAGCTAGCTATTTCAATTTATAGTCACACGATATTTGTATTATAACCAAACCGCATAACATAACCTATAATCGCCTATAAACACGATTGTAAAGAAAGAAACTACGTTCGCGTAACTATAATAATGAGTTAATTCGTACCTTGGGTACTGATTAAAGATAATCACGAATTAAGGAATTAATTATTAGTTAAGCAATCGGTGCAAGGGAATTTAAACTTTAATAGATTACGTTTTAATTATAACTTAATCACAAGCGGTGCAAACGGCCGTTATAGTGTTACAAACATTTTATAATATTATATGTAGAAACTATGAAAAGCAAAGGGCCGAGGACACTGCCCTGTAGGACACTAAACATTATCGAAAGTGGAAGATATAGCGAAACGTCATATGAAACCTGCTGAGCTCGGTTAGCTAGATACGAAGAAAAGAATTGTATAGAATGCTCACTAAAACCAACATATCTTAAGATACGTAGTAAAAGAGGATAATTAATAGCGTCGAACGCTTTGGAATAAATAATATATATTATTGGAATAACAAAATGTAAACGAGTTGTTATTTTGATATTGATGCTTGTAGCAAGTCATCAACAATGTGAACCATAACAGTTTCACAACTATAGCACGAACGAAAGTCTGATTTGAAGCCAGGTACAATGTTCTTAGCGTCCAAAAACTTCGCTGACTAGCAGCTTTCTCTATCAATTTGGACAGAAATGGAATAATAGAAATAGGTCTAAGGTCTGAGTAAGCTGTTGGCGTAGACGATAAATATATAAATATAATAAAGTTGAAAGCCAGATTACTTACAATTGAATAATTAATCAAGTTAAAATACACATAAATTGAGCATGCTCAACAAAACTAGACATTACAACTACAGAACTGCATGTTTAGAAGGTAAGGTTAAGACTAACTGAAAGCCGCGAAAATAAGCAACGACACCAAGAACACAGTGCGGCCAACCCACTTACAATAAAATTGGGAAACCAGTGAAAGAATCACTGTTGTTATTGAAACAGTGGGGCATAAAGCTAAATTCATTTGAGCCAAAAATCTGTGAACATGGTTCTAAATTAAGTTGTTGGATTAAACCTCAACAAATAAGTATAAATAATACTGAAGTAACCAATACCAGTTTTAAAATTAATGGCCTTTTCATGTTTGATAATGTAGTACAATTCTAAAAATAAACTTTTTGACGATGTTGGCTCTTGATGTAAAATTCTAGTATCGCCAAAATTAAAGTTATGCTCTTTGTTCGTGTAATAATCTGTTAGAGCAGTTTTAGTTGACCTGTGAATACTTAAATTAATTTTTCTTTAATTTCATAGGTCATTTTTATCGTCAAATATTAAAAATATTTGCATGAATTTATTTAATTCGATAAAGTAATAAATAATATTTTTTTTAAACAAATATAAATTTTCATTTTCAATTAAAACAGCTAAAAAAATAATTATGTTATTTTTGCATCATCATTAGCAAAATTTTTGTTTTTGTGGAGAATGCTAATTCAGTTCTTGGTTTGTTAACATTATTAAAAAAGCCAATGTGCACATTGCCGAAGCGTACAATAATGTAAGAAATACAACACGAAATTCACATAGAGTTTCATTACTTCAGCATAATCAGTTAAAATCAGAATTTTTTGAAACAAATTATATACATATTACTTCCACATAAAGATACACCTACCTTTTCTTGTTGTGAAAAAAAGCTCTATGTTGGTTCTATGTATGGGTTAGCATTTCGAATTAGAAATATGTGACCGTTATTTACCACTCGTGGTTTTATAAATGTATTCATAAATAAATGTAAACTGTAAATTTAGGTAACATGGTAAACAATATTTACATTGCACTTATTCCCAACATTGGCATCCGTAGAAGTATCGAGCAATTACAGTTACATAATACACAATGGGAAACATAATAGAATTAGTATAATATAAATGTGATGGCAAAAGTAGACCTCTCTAAATATAATGATTTTATTTTCAATTTAGAATTATTATGTAATAGTTTACAAAAATCACACAGCTGATTTACGCACGTTTTGTATTAAAAAACAAGTATTAATAGTAAACCACACAGTAACCGTTTAGAATTTTTAACAATTGTCGAAAATGGATCTCAAAAAAATACGGACAATTGCTTGGAAGCTACTGCTTTCACTATCATTATATTTTATAAATAAGAAATATTGACACGTTCAAAGGTTTTTTGTTTTTAGCTTCCTATAAGGTAAAAAATTACACCCACAGGAGACCGCTTTCTTGTAAGTTACTTGCTTCAGCGTAATAAACACAAGTGCTTCGTTCACAGCTCTCGCAAAATTTCCGCGCTACTGCACGTAAATATTTACCCTGCCTAAAATCTTCCGGGATTTGTACGGCTTTAATCAAGCAAATATTTGAGTTCAGTCTGTATTATTATGTTATGAAACCTTTACCGCCCAGTATCTCTTTATGCTGGCCCAGTTCTACGACCTTGTTGATGTTAATGTTGGCCAGTGAATGCTGTTTCTCATTTCGGTGAGCTTTTGCGGAAGTATTCAACAAGTATCCGTACGCTGAAAGCCGGTAAGATCTTGTGTTAATTTGCAAAATAAAGGGAGAATCGTATAATTCACCGTGTAACGTGGCGGTTTCAGCAATTAGTTCTCGAGTTTACTAGAGCGAATGTACTTAAGATTACTTTGTATTCGCTTCGACGATCTACACGTTCGAAAACTAGAATGTCTTTGTGGGTTTTCGTTGGAAAATTTTACATGAAAGATGAAACGTTTTGAAAATGAAATGAAGATAACAAGGCATGTTAAATTATATTATTCTAAGCAGCTGTGTTGTTACACTATGGGTATAGCACAATCGCAAACGCAACTAATGGTGGACTGGTTAACCTATAATGGGATTAATAATCAGGGCAAAGTCTTCTTTCTCTCCTCTCTATTTATATCTTTAATGATATACAACAATGCAATCCCACTTCGCTAGATGGCTGTGAACTTACGTATATGGGTCATTCCATATCAACCGGAACACCTAAAAAATTTGATGTCTTGAATTCTTTTTATATTTTAAATTTGAAGTCTTTGCCTAAAATTAGAAGACCCGTATTTTTCCTAAAGCTCTACAGTATCTATTTACAAAGATATTTGCGAACAAAGTTTGCAAAATCGATAAAATAATCGCAGAAGTAATATTGTTTGGTTATGCATAAATTAAAACATTAAAGCAAAATGCATATAAATCATTGGTGTTTCTAAAGTTCAAACTACACAGTTTCATTTAATAATGCCTAAATTAGATTGTACTTCATTATGACCCCCTTTTTCTCCTGTTTAATAAAATAATGTCTTTTTTCTTTATGTTTACCGCGAAATTAAATTTATGAAAAAATATCATAATATTATTTAAGCTATGTTCTACAAGAATAGAAGTATTTGAAAATGGAGAACCTACGGGTATTCTATAAAAAAAAATAAATTCATACAGTACTATACGGTACATTACGATATATCACAATGTAACGTAGAGTAGTGCAGGTTCTCCATTTTTAAATACTTCTATTCTTGTAGAACATAGCTTAAAGGATATTATGATATTTTTTCAAAAATTTAATTTCGCGGTAAACCTAGAGAAAAAAGACATTATTTTATTAAACAGGAGAAAAAGGGGGTCATAATGAAGTACAAACTAATTTAGGCATTATTAAATGAAACTGTGTAGTTTGAACTTTAGAATACACCATGATTTATATGCATTTTGCTTTAATGTTTTAATTTATGCATAACCAAACAATATTACTTCTCCCGATTATTTTATCGATTTTGCAAACTTTGTTCGCAAATATCTTTGTAAATAGATACTGTAGAGCTTTAGGAAAAAATACGGGTCTTCTAATTTTAGGCCAAGACTTCAAATTTAAAATATAAAAAGAATCCAAGACATCAAATTTTTTAGATGTTCCGGTTGATATGGAATGACCCATATGCCCAATATATCTAGAGTTCATCACTGCAGATCATGCGCACTAGTAATTTCCCCTCATATTAACCAACGTCTTTATATAATATGTTTCTTTCAGTCGTGGGTATGTTATCCAGCTGGGTGCACATCTTGTATCTCCTAAATCACTAACTTGTATATTATTATCCTTTTACTTTGTTAAATACTTTGTTAAATATTGAATTTATATATTAATTTTTAATCATTCAATGTATTAGATGCGTTTATATTAATAAAACAGTATGAATATCAAAACATACACCATTTATTGTTTAACAATATACAGGGTATTCCACGTAACTGGTTCATTAAAAGTTTATGATGTTCTATTATTTACTTATATTTGAGATTTTGGCACCAGTATCTGTTCGATTAGAACTATAAATGCAAAATACCTTAACCAAAATATCACTTCCGGTTGACCGGAAATGGAAGTCAACTTTGTTATTTTAAATAGAATGATATTATTTTTTATTCATTTTTGGATTCTACAACTATAAATACGTCAGTTTTTATTAGCTATTCCTATAGCTACATGTTGCCGTTTTTGAGTTATTTAAGTTTTTCTTTTTTTTTAGTCATAATCATTGCATCATGGAGAAATTAATATCTCGGTTAATACTGCAAGTAGAGACTCCAAATTTGCTATTTTATGAATGTAGATATTACTCTAAGAAACGGTAAGCACACTTTACATTCTAACATACAATGTGTTCAAAACTGAGGAACAAACTGACATATTTTCAAATGCAGAAAACTCATTTTTTTTTTAAATAGAACACCCTGTATTTTAATTCGGAATTAGGAAGTAAATATCATCCCATATCACTTTATATGAGCATTCCCTATACCTATCTTTAATAGATTTTGAGATATGAGCGACTTTTTGTTAAACAGTTTAAGTAGCCCTATCTTTAAATGTTTGTACCTAGCTGGCTCTGAAATGGATTCACGTCAAATTCATGTATTATTTTTGAATAACCATACAAGAATTTCTATTAATATTGCGTTGTACGAAAGTGTAATTACAATGATATACATAAACACTTTTGGTTAGTCAATGAATTTGACATTAATTCCATTCAGAGCCAGCTACAAACACGCAAAGATAGGGCTACTAGGTCTGTTTAACAAAAAGTCGTTCATATCTCAAAAGCTATTAAAGATAGGTATAGGGAATGCTGATATAAAGTGATAGGGGATGATATTACTTCTTAATTCCGAATTAAAATACAGGGTGTTCTATTTAAAAAAAAAGAATACTTAGTCTGTTTAACAAAAAGTCGTTCATATCTCAAAATCTATTAAAGATAGGTATACGGAATGCTGATAAAAAATGATAGGGGATGATATTTACTTCCTAATTCCGAATTAAAATACAGGTGTTCTATTTAAAAAAAAAAGAGTTTTCTGCATTTGAAGATATGTCGCTTTGTTCCTCAGTTTTGAACACCCTGTATGTTAGAATGTAAAGTGTGCTTACCGTTTCTTAGAGTAATATCTACATTCATAACAGCAAATTTGGAGTCTCTACTTGCAGTATTAACCGAGATATTAATTTCTCAATGATGCAATGATTATGACTAAAAAAAAAAGGAAAACTTAAATAACTCAAAAACGGCAACATGTAGCTATGGGAATAGCTAATGAAAACTGACGTATTTATAGTTGTAGAATCCAAAAATGAATAAAAAATTATATCATTCTATTTAAAATAACAAAGTTGACATCCATTTCCGGTCAACCGGAAGTGATATTTTGGTTAAGGTATTTTACATTTATAGTTCCAATCGAACAGATACTGGTGCCAAAATCTCAAAATATAAGTAAATAATAGAACATCATAAACATTTAATGAACCAGTTACGTGGAATACCTGTATTTTAAAGACTTTTATCCAAAGGTGAGTATACTTATTTGGAATGTTCAAATCAACTATTATCAACTATCCAGTATATTTTTGGATTTTTAAATTCTCAAAATAACTTCTAAATATCCCGCCATCATAAGAGAAAGAACCACCAACCCAACGCCTACCAACTTATACATACTAAAATTTCAATTTCAATTGTCATTTTTCAAATATTAAAGGTAACCTCAAAATGTTCAAAATATTAATTACTTATTTACATAGAAATTTAAACATTAATATTTACGAAATGGCTCGTACATCGGCTTGCATACACTTAGAAATACTTCAGAATGGAATTTCCTCGCAATGGCAAATCAAAGATGTCGCAGAAGGGATCCACATCAGGAGAACAACGCCGCTATCAGAAAGATCCAGGGAAAAAATCTCCTTCACAGCATCCAAAGTGTACAATTATACTCAAAACAGCGGAGACATGCATGATTCCGCATGAAAAATGTACCAAGATGTATTAATACAGCAAATTTCTTCTAATATTAAACAATCTTGACGATTGTTTTGTTGTATTTTTAGACCGAAGATAATCGAAGGGGATCTTCTTTGCAAATCAGAAGATTCCCTTCGATGTCGGATATACCACAGGAATAATTTAATTGATTTTCTTGATGAAAAATAAAACAGATTTCAAAGAAGATTTTTTATCAACAACTCTCCGTCTCCATGGACATAACTCATTTTTTTCATACGAATTATATTGTAGCTGCATCCCTTTGAAGTCAAATCGAAACCAAGGTTCCTGGAATATCGTACAGTTACCAGACGATGAATTTATACAGTGTGTTAAAAAAAGGTTGTCGGATATTTTACCCAATTGTAGTACTGGTGGAAATAAACAAAAAAGTCTTAGTCAACATGGGTTCGCAATTCAACTGTTTTTGACATATAGTCGATTGCATATTGTTTTAGTAGGATAAAAAATTTCAAAAAAATCCTGATTGCAATGTAAATTAAACAAATGTTTATTTAAAGTAAAACTAAAGAAATTGTACATGTCCACCGTTCATTTCTGAGCACGCTTCACACCTTCTTATGAAAGATCGACGCAATCTTTCGAAAATTCCTGGAGTCCTCCGAATTTCCTCGCAACAATTTACGATTCGTTGCCTGAGTTTTTCCAAATTGTTTACAGATCGCGCGTACACTAATTGTTTTAGATGCCCCCAAACATAGAAGTCTAGAGGTGTCAGGTCAGGGGACCTAGGAGGCCATGCAGTTGGTCCACCCCGTCCTATCCATCTCTCGTTGTAATCTTGATTTAAGAAATTTCTAACTACGATGGAAAAATGCGCAGGAGCTCCATCGTGCATAAACCACATATTTAATCTGCTAAAAAGTGGCACGTCTTCCAACAAAACGGGCAATTCATTTCTTAAAAAAATCCAAGTATACTTGTCCCGTTAAACGATTAGGGAGAAATACTGGACCAATTAAACAGTCTCCAAAAATAGCAAGCCAAACATTTAGCGAAAAACGGTTTTGGTGATGCAGTTCAACAACAGCATGGGGATTTTCATCTGCCAGACGTGATTGTTATGAAAATTGAATATTCCGTCTCTTGTAAACCCAGCCTCGTCACTAAATAAAATCTGAGTCGCAAAATTAGGAGTTTCTGCCAGCTTTCGTAAAACCCAATGACAAAAAACCCTACGTGCATCATAATCGAGAGGAGCAAGAACTTGCACGCGTTGAATGTGGTAGGGATAGAGTTGCTGTTCCCGCAGAATTCTACAAATGAGAGGATGACTGACGTTCAGTTCTGCGGCAAGTCTTCGGGTGCTAGTATTTGGGTTGTCTTCTACCCGCCTCAAAATATCTAATTCTACTGCGGGAGAAAAAACTGATCTAGGTCTACCAGAACCACCATTAATTTTAAATGAACCAGTTTTGGACAGCCGGATATGAAGTCTTGAGAAAATCTTATCACTCGGCAACAACCGATTTGGAAATTCTTCGGCATACATATGCCGTGCTTCAGTGGCATTACCATTCGCACGACCGTACATAAAATGCATATCGGCCATTTCTGCATTTGTGTACTTATGCATAATTTGAGAACAAAAAAAAAATTGACGCAAATGATAAATAATCTGATGACAGATGTCTGACAAAACTAATTTTAAGTCACAATCAGTTATTTGACAAAGGGAACTATTCTCAAAACCGAAAAATGTTTTTTTTTTATTTTAAAATATGCAATCGACTATATGTCAAAAACAGTTGAATTGCGGACCCATGTTGACCAAGACTTTTTTGTTTATTACCACCAGTACTATAATTGGGTAAAATATCCGACAATCTTTTTTTAACATTCTGTATATTTGACACAATCGTTGGTAGGTGGATGCATCTTTTCTTGTGATTTATTTTCCTAAGTCATTATTATTTGAGTTGAGTGTACGTTATGTAATGAACACGGAATAACATCATTGCTTCACAGTTTACATAGGCAATTTTTAATTGAATTTTATATAAACCGAGGCTTTTCATTTCAGTAATTAACATGCAATACCCGCGACTGTGCATTCATGCAAATTGATTTTAAACATTAACGACGACGGATATAGGAAAACCGCATTGCGAATACCGGAAATCGTAAAAATTTTCACCGCATTTTGTGCAACGTGCACCGCGCACGCAAAAACAATTTCCCACTTTTCCTAGGCGGATCCCGGGCGCAAATAAACATTCCGCTCATTATTGGAACAGAATTTAGCTGGATTCCCGTCATTTATCGTTGTCAGCGTCAAAAATTTCGAGTCAAGATAATATACGGAAATAGTTTTCGTCATTCAATTCTGCAAAAGCGCCCGCGCCCCGTGGTAATCCGAGAAATATGCCCGCTTCAGCGATAAATCGAACTTATTTTAATCTGCTAAAAGCGCGAATGGTTGAATACCATTCGCCATAGTTTGCGCGTCTGTTCTCTGTTTTGGTGTAAATTCGAGGGGCTGGCGAATCAGAAGCGAGTATAAAGATGAAGCTGGCGAGGTTTCTGTGTTTCGAGGTCCTAAAATTTACTTGGATTCAGATCCATAATAAGAGGAGATGTGGATGAGATGGATTTAAGGCAAAAGGATTCGCAAGCTTAAGGTAAAGTCAGGTAAGTGTGTAACCGGGGCAAGTGTGTAGTTTAGCTACATTTATTTTCAAAATTAAAATATGGATGTCCTCTGTTATATTACTAATGTACTAAACTTTATACTAGTTTTACAAATAAAAATTCACGTCTCCTAACCGGTAATAACTTAGATATCTTGTAAATTTATCATACCTTATTAAAAAGGCATCAGTATAGTATTACACTCTTGGCCGAACTAAAGGATAATGCTATTAATATATAAAATGCGGAACGCTTACACACTTCCCCCATTTTGCTGGGTAAGTGTGTAGTATTAACCGTTTTTAAAATTTATTTTTCTTCTGGTAAACCGTTGATAATTATAAAAGGCGTATCTATTGAAGGTTTACAACTGGGCATATATTACGTACTTCTATGTGTAAAATTTATCAAAATATCTTATTATGTGAAGAGTGTTACATTTTTATTCACACTATGCAATTTTAACTACACACGTACCTGACTTTACCTTATATTATTTTTAATGTAAAAATATTTAATAACTGCAAACAGATGCTACACTAATATGAAAATTCCAATACAAATTAAGTACTTTTCGTTTTTATTAAAAAATTCAATATGTTTGTAATAATAGTAATTAATAATAAATCACTCATTGCAAATACAGGAATTTAATATTTTAATAGAAATGTAAATTAGCATCTACTATAAAGTATTACTATAACTATTCGTCATAATTTTTCTTTTTTTTAATTTTATTTATTCCTTACACTTCCTGATTTCTTTCCTGCCGTAACGTTACTATATCGTACACATACTTAATTTCCATTGTAATTTTGCATATTTGCACTGTTTATAACACAAGTCATCATTTTACAGTGTAGAAGCCACTTCAGTAAGATAATGCACAATAAGGCAATATAATCATCCCATCCGATGCTAATTAGCTTTATTATTACCAGTAATTAGGTTAGGGAACGTGTTTGATAGTATAAAATATAGGTAAAACCAAAATGATAATACCTGTTAAGTGCACCTAATTATTTTTTTTATTGCTCATATCTTATATAAGTTACCAATACAATATAGGTAAGATTACAGTTTCTTTCCTGACAAATAATCATTCTACCCATTTTTTAGGGCCAAACAATTCGTAAGTTGATATTTTTCGAAGATGACCGATGCTTATCGGGTTTAGCATCAATTTCCTTACAGAATTCGCAGACTAGCAAATACGAATCGAGTTCCAAAACATGGGGGATTTATCTTATTTATTTATCTACATATGTTTATGTTTACAAAGTCAGTTTCTCGCTTTTGGTGTAGAATAGGCAACACACTAATCAGGAGCGCGAAAACTATGTTTCTGATGCCATCTTTAGTGTGATAATGTAAGAATTCGAAATTCCGTTTGGTATAATGTAAAGTATTCAAATTTATTTTATATTAAGCTGTTGATAAGTAATGTGGCGTCTGCTGCAACAGCGTCTTCCCCACAGGAAATGACAGTCCATTTTGTTTAAAGTTTCATATATTATATAGATAATACGGTATTTAATTTAGCGTTATCTGTAACTCTGTCTATTATTGTATGCTATATGATCAGCGAATCCCACATTACTTTCTAGAAGGGCATTTGAAGTGCAAAAAAACAACGCCAACCGCCACTCTTGCGCCCTTCTGTAGAGAGAAGTGGAACGAGTAGCGAGCCCGCGGAATGACGTCACAAGTTAGTTTATAAAAAACTCTTTTCATTGCTGTTTTAAATTAATTAGTTCGCGGAGACCGAATCAGTTTCAGACCGGGTACACCTAAATTGAAAGTGAAATTCAATCTTCTTCTAAATAGAATTCTAAGATTTTTGCAACTTCATAAATTCGTGAACGGGAAGTGTTTCTGATTATGTGTTAAAACCGTTCGAACAAATCCTTTTTTGTGTTATATAAAACTATTGTGCCCCGTAATATTTGGGATTACGGGAACACATCGGTTGGTAAGACGTTCTAAAATTTTGCATGAAAGCTAACCATTACAAACACCTAGATACTGTAATTTGTTCTATTCGCCCTCATTAAATAAATTTGTTTAGTAAAAATTACACTGTGTTTAGGTTCAACGTCATTTTAAAATTTTCTTTCGATAAAATTTTTACTTGATATTTTAACATTTTGATTTCAATAAAGTTCCGGAGAGAAAGTCATAAGTAGAGAAAGACGACGAGGTGGAAAAGTTGACAATCTTCAGTCAAATTAACGACCCTACTTCGATCGATTGAGAAAAAACACCATAACAAAAATACTCCAAATTGTGGTACTGGTAAAGCTGTAAACTTCTCCTAGACCCCTCACCACAAACTGCACTAAACTGGACGTACGTTTCGATAGCAAAGCTATCATCATCAGCAGATACACTGTCGTACAACACCGTTGTAAAATATCTTTGGCTACATCTTCTTAAACCAATCGCAAAACCAAAAGATTGTTTTCCAGCGGTGGCTCGTCGGTCAAGAGAGCAGGTTGAGTTATCTGTAAGACAGGGGTGGTTTGGTTGGTTCAGGGTAAAGAGAATTCGGGAGAGTATTTAGGCTGACCATTCCAAAATTTTCAGATAAATAACCCGCGCCCGTTACAGTAATAATACTTGAAGCAATATTGTCCCTACCAGCTTATAGAGGCTAGGTCTAGGCCTAGGACATCCTGGTGTCGCTCGAAAGTCATATTTGACAACCTCTTTCCACCACCGCGAGCGCAGCCTTAAGGTATAACGCATGCTCCCAAACTCACTGACACTCGCATAATGCCCAGGTTTTTCAAATACATTTGTTTAAGCGTGATACAGCGCATGCGTTTATGGTAAAAGCATTGACTGCGTGCAGGGAGTTACGGCGCCGTCAGCGTTGAGCTCCGCTAGATCAAGCAGCGTCCTGAACTCGACCGGTAATTCCAGTGCTGGAGTTAGCAGTCGCCATATTTTCTAGCGCAAATTATTTTCGCTAGGCAATATGGCGGCCGCTAGATCATCTAGCGGACATGGTTATCCCCAATGGTTCAAATATGAGTTTGTAAAGCGTGTGAACTACATAAATTCGTCAAGTAATTGCGGCAATACTAACCTTTTTCTGGAGTTTATTTGAATATTTACCGATGAGGTTATATTTATCTATCATTTATGGTTAAGCATACAGCAACAACATCGCCCTAATGAATAATTACAAAGAATATAAGGGTGAGCAAGGATATTATCGTGATCTTTTTAAAATGTGTTACTTTCTAAAAAATAAATAAAACTTACTTTAAAGTTTTAATTGCTGTGGTTGCTTTTATTACAATAAAAGTTAGTACAATTTTTTATACCTTTATATGTGTAACAAGATATTTTTGTCTAAGATTAAATATAAAAAATTAGTTTTGTAATACGAATTAAAAGAAACGCTTGAGTAAGCAACATAACCTGTCAACAAGCGCAATTCTGAAAACGACGCTATCAAACGCACCAAACAAATAAGCAACGAGCATGCACTAGTAAAAGCTATTCTTATAACCCGTTCAGGGAGTTCCAGCGTCGGTCACAGCGCTAGCGGTTATCGCTTCCAGCGCCGTAACTCCCTGAACGCAGCCAAAAGTTACAAAACTTTTTTTTTCAGAAACACCCTGTATATTCTTATATTTTTCTGCAACATTCCCTATAGGCTTCAGTGGTTTTATTTTAAATTATTCCTATTATTTATTAACTTTTCCAAATGATCAAATATTTTTACGTGGTGGATTATAAATAACATTACAATAAATTATTATTGCTAGTAAATATTATAATAATCATTGTTTTCTACATGTTAGTACCTAGAAACGCACGCAATATATAAACCAAACAGTAAATATTAAATATTGAAAGTTTATCTTCATCTGGTTCGCATTTTGCAAAATGAGGCAAAATGCGAACAAAAAGTTAATAAAGTGTTTGTGTGATACAAGAATTTGCAGAGGATTGAAATAGCTACATAATGGAATCTTTGCAGACGATGTGGTAATAATAACATACAGTGAAAAACAAAGAAAATTTGAACATATGGAAAGGAAACATGGAAGAAGAGGGCATGACAATAAACATAGAAAAAGCTAAAATCCTCGGAAACCAGAATGTTGAAACTAAAATTGAAATAAATGATACTAAAATAGAGCAAATGAGAAATTTAAATATTTAAGAGTAACATTGGAAGAAACAGGAAAGCAAGATGCTGGAATAGTAGAGTACTACGCAATAAACCAAAAATTTATTAATAAAAAAGACAAAAAAGTCAAACCTATAGTAGTGTTATGAAGAAAGCTAAGAAAAATAAGATTCCACTATTTTAAAGCATTTAGAAACACATCTCAGTAGTTCAATATCTGCTACTTCTGAAGATTTGGGCACCTTGAAAACATCTGACCAGAAAATTAGGTAGTAAAAGTAAAATAGAATCCATTTCTAGGAATTCTAATCCAATCTAGATCACAAGAAATGAATTGCGATATATTTTTTTGTAATACTTCAACGAATGTTAGTATCTTTTTATTTAAAATAATTTGAAGGGACGAAAGCTCAGTTGAGAGGGTATAAGAAACAGAAGCAATAATTACTATTAATGGACGGAACGATTGTAGAAATTCTTTCTCATTTAAAAAAATATTAATAATTCCTCTGAGTTCCAAAAATCTCAATAAAACTTTTCCACTATTGCACCATCAAACTGGCGATGGTTAACTCGCCGAGAGCCAATAAAGTTAACCACTGCCACAACTGGTTCAATAATGCAAAATAGATGGAGGTGTTTGATGAATTATGCAATGACTTATTGAAAGCTTTGCACAAAACAAAAATACTTGGGCAGTATTAACAATGACTGTTGACTCATCAAGAACTAATAAAAACCACTAGACATTTTTTGCCTTCTCCATTAAGAAGCTTATTGTGATATTCTCAATTTATCTGACAGTCACTTGAGCTGAGAGGTCAACAGAAAAACAAACCCTCTTCTTTGGGCACACTGCTTCAGCTTTATCGCAAATCTATTCATGAATATTTCAAATTTAATTCTAAACAAGGTTAGAAATATTATTGCGAAGTACGCCGAAAGCGTTCATAGTAAATGAAATAACCGGGCTTATTTACCGCGACATCAGTTGACTATCAGTCGGTGAATAGTAGATGTAGATACGTCCCGGTACAATAATTTTCGTAAACCCTTATTGTGGGTGAGAAAAACTATCGGCAATAGCTGACTGAAATACGCAGCGGGCCGGATTTGACCCGCGGGCCGTAGTTTGGCGACCCCTGACTTAGAGCATCACTTTACCACATGACACGGAATGACTACGGAGACATTTTGCTGGGAACTACTGAACAATAATATATTTGTTTTTCTTATTGTATTTAACTTTTTCTATATAATGTATGTGTTTTTCTAATGTTTGTTATATGTATTCATATATTATATATTTTTGTCCTGTAATTGGGGTTACCTGTTGGCAAATAATGTCTATTATTATTATTTTTTTAATCAAAAGAAAACGAAAATTGGTCAATGTATCAACAGACATGTGTGGGTTTGAACGCCATCAACAAATCAGTTTCCTCGCCTGCAGAGTTATCTTTCCTGAAAATAGGTAGGTACACAGCTCTTTAGTAAAGTAAGAAGAGGGGTAGGTATATCATTTTGTTTTTACTAGTTTTATTTGGACGATTAGGTATATAATTACAAATGAATATTCATTGATAGTACTGAGATTGTTCCGTTTCCGTGTAAATCCATATTTCTCTGTTAAAGACTCGAGACTGTAGCGCGAATACTTCCTTGAATATCTCGGATAACCTATTAGGAACGACGGGAAAATTGGGCACTTAAGCATGACAAAGCAGGGCATAAAAGAGGTCGTAAAATTTTCCTGACGTTTTCCCCTTTCCCCCAACGGTAATTGTCTGAAATCGGAACGCTCTATTTTCATTCGCGAGAAGAGAAATAAAAATGCTAATCGTAGTTGTAACTGCATGCAAGATATGCAAAATTTAAGTTATTTCTAAGTCTATTTCCTCTAGGGGATAATCAGAAAATGTTCATTAAGTTAAACAAAAACAGATCATGTTTTCTGTCAATTCATGAAACTGATACTCTGTTGTGTCTGACTGTTTAAGTTAACTTAAGAAGCTGGTTTTGCAAAAAAAAAAAAAAAAATTGAGAAGATCTTAAGAAAAACTGAAGGTAATAAAGAAAGAAAAGGAGCGTAGTATGCGTATTACAACCTGTAATTATAAAATCAATAACAAGGATTAAAAAAACTGTCTAGACACACAAACATGAATAAATGAATATATAAGTAATACTAGCGATAAAGATACTTTGAAAGTAAATAGAATATCAATTTTTTCTTTTCAAAACCCGTCTTGTTGTGTTATTATGAATATATTTGCATTGAGAGGAAGACAACGGGCTATTTGTGTTTTTTATACACAAATATTCGATTCAAACGTTCAAACAAACATATAAAGAGAAGATTTTTATGTTTTTTTTTTCCTATTTCAAGCTCGTCAATCTTTGTTCGTATTTAACCATGCTTTTATAACGGTTTAATCAACAAAAAAAGGTCGAAAAATGGTCAGAACTGATAGTGGTTTCGACCCTAACTTTGGTCTTCTTTGTAATCTCGTTATTTTTATTTTTTTGCAAGGATTCCAAGCTTTTTACAGTGAGAAATTAACAAATTAATGTATTTCTGCTATTAACTGTAATAATTAGGTGGAATTTTTCCCAAGAAAAATGTTCCTCCTCACCCAGCATTCGAACCTACATCCTTTTGTTTACCGGACGAGTGCTTTACCAATTACGCTAAGAGATGTAAGTTCGAGCGTTTACCCGAACATATATCGATATTGGATCTTGAAAGACCGGCAGGACGGCAAATATGCAAGGATTGCAAGCTTTTTACCGTGAGAAGTTAACAAATTAATGTATTTCTACTATTATTTTTTTTAATTTTTTTGTTAGACACATAATCAATCAGTTAATTATATATTTTTTTTTTATATTTTGGACATTTATCACTGTGTTTAAATTTGCCATCCAACTTATTCTACTTATAAGTATTCTTACTTTTACTTTTAATGTTACCTGTCTCATTATTTTGTCTATTTATAGCTGTAACTACTGGCCAGCACTGTGCGATTTACTTATCGGTGCTTGATTGTACACTGCAGGTCTAGCAGTTCCTTGTACACGAATATATACCGGTGAAAGGTGTAGAATTACTTTCATTGTGGCGGTAGGGATTGATCGCATCGCGCCTTAGGCACACAAATAATTGTATGCTACTTAAAGTCGATCGTACCAATCAAGTTCACGGCTAGTTCAGCTTGAACTACTGTTTAACAAAAGAATTTCTTTTGTGAGTTTTGGAGCTAAGGCTCCAACTTCTTCCATAAAACCTCTAGCAGCTGGCCAAGGCAATGGTCGTCTTATGGTTGTTTTCTGGATATGTGGATTCCATGCGAATCTTTAATTAAAGCATATCTCAAGGTACTTTGCCTTTCTCTTCCTAATTAGCTGAAAGCCTCCTAGCATTGTTTTCTTGTAAACGTTAGAACTTTTCTGAGCATTAACTGATAGTCACTCTTTGCATAGCGGTTTGGGTATGTTCTGATGGAATCTTTGCAAACCCTAGCCATGGTGTAGGGTAAAAAGCCCTTTTTAGTCAGTGTCTGGATTAGGTAGTCCACTAACGTAGCTCTCAGTAAAAAAGACAAGACTGAGCCCGGCGAACATCCCTTTCTTCCTTCCGTTTCGATAGAATACTCACCGACTATGGATGTAATTTTCCTTCTTTTGAGGTTAGATTTTATCCACTGTTACGCTTTTTCTTCGTAAAACCTCAATAATTGAAACTGTGGTGGCATTATTGAATTCTCTGGATTGTTCAGAAAAATACCGAACTTTTTGAATGATACGTCAATGGGAACATTTAAGCCTTGCGGTTGGCAGCATTGTGTTGATCAAAACCCCACCTTTCACCATAAGTTTTTGGGTTGTTGATGTCTTGTTTCGGTTTGGTGCTATTTATATTTGAGTGCACTGTGTGCAAATGCTAGTGCCGATTTTTGCAATGCGCAATTTTCTGAAACGACGATGCAACATAAAATTTTGCGTTAAATTGGGGAAAACTTTCACAGAAACGTTACAACTTTTGAAACAAGTTTACAGAGATGATGCTCTGAGCCGTGTGATGATGTTTTATTTTGCCGGGGTTAATTTACAGCAATAGATATTGTAGAATGAAATTTAATAAAATTTGTTTAATTATTCCTTATATCAATAAATTAAATAGCAGCTTGTGCAGTTTACTAACCTAGCGAACTAATTCTTTGAAAGACAGATGGCGCTGCCACAAATAGAGTCACAGATTAAATTTATTATATGTTTAACAGGTGGTAAAAAAAGGTTATGGCTACCAGAAATAATTTGACAGAATGTAAAATAGATTAAATAAATTGCTCTACTCGTAGAGCTAAGCAAGGTGAGTAAGCCAGAGTTGCAATCTATGTAACTCAGTCAAAACTCGGGTATTTTTATTAAACTGTTTTATTTACACACAGAAAATTATATATACATGAGGTAAATCAGATCTTTCTGAATTGACTTAGTTCTTGCCTGGGTCAAAACAATAAGAGAGATTCTGCGGTTATGGCTGTCCGGTTTGCGGTCTCGCTTATAAATTAGCTGATGCCAAGTTAATGACATCAGCTAATGGCAAAAAGTGGAATAACGATAGATTCAAGTTTGCGAGTGTGTGTTGCGGAGTTCCTCGAGGTTCAATTCTCGGTCCGCTTTTGTTTGTTATCTACGTGAACGACCTAACATCAAGTGTCTGCGAAGCCGAGGTCTGTCTATACGCAGATGACACATCCTTGCTGGTCACCGCTCCGGATCCAGAGACAGCTACGCAAGCGTCGGGTAGAGCCGTTGGGAGTGCCGAGAGATGGTTTGCTGCAAACAAATTAAAAGTAAATATTGAAAAAACACAGAGCCTGTTGTTTTCCACCAAGAGGGCAGGCCAATCGACGGTAGTGAAGTTCCTGGGACTTACCATAGATTCCTGTTTAAGCTGGCGCCAACATCTCGACAATCTAGCACCCAGGCTGGCATCTGCATTGTTTGCCATCAGGAGGATTCTGCACATCGCCAATTATGAAGCGGCAAAGGCGACTTACTTCGCTAATTTTCATTCCCTGATGTGCTATGGAATACTGTTTTGGGGAGCGGCGGCAGACTCACACAGAATATTCGTCCTTCAAAAAAAGAGCAATTAGATATCTGAGTAACCTGGAAAGCAGAGATAGTTGTAAAACACACTTTAGAAAGCAAAATATACTTACTCTGCCAAGCATTTATATCCTCAATTGTGTCACTTATATTCACAACAACAAGAATAACTTCAACTTAAACGGAGACCAACACTCATATAACACCCGAACGCGAAATGAATTGAGAGCACCCTACCATCGCCTCGCATGTACACAGAAGAGTGTTGACTATTGGGGATGTAAATTTTACAATAGGTTACCGGAAGATATTAATCATCTACCCGTCCATAGTTTTAAGAAAAAAGTAAAGGAATTGCTCATGGAAAGGGAGTGTTACAAGACTGAAGAGTTTCTATATAATTAATCTAAAATTTTTGTTTGTTAGTTTGTTGTTGTGTTTGCTGTTTGTCATTTACATTTATTTATTATTTTATCTTTACAAGTTTTTATCTTTAAATTTTATTTATTTATTTTTTATATTGACTAAGGTACATGCGTACATATTTACATAACATGACGACTTCTGTAATGGTGTTATTGCGAAATATATCATTTAGTATTATTATTATTATTATTATTATTAAAGCGCGTGCGGGAAATACAAATCAAAACGTCGGTAGCTCCTGTCCCAAACAAATTGATATGTCGGTATTCTGTTGTCAGAATTGTTGAAATACTTTTGCCCACAAATTCCAACTTCTGCCAAAGTAAGTGTGCAAAAATTTACAGGTTATGAATCCTTGTTAATCTTAATGCAATTCTTTCCACGAAAGAAATTAACAAGAACCAAGAGAGTCGGTATAGCTGTATCAGATATCGATGCTGTCGGCGGTCAGTCAAAGAAGGGATTATTCACCCAAAAAGCCGTGCTTATAGAGCATAAAATGAAAACAAAAACAGCATCGACATTAGAAACAGGTAGGTTTAGAAAGCAGGTAGAAATACATATGTTCGAAAACTAGATACAAGCGATAAATTAAAGACTGTGCCCTTGATTAAAATAAATTGATAAAAATTGCGTTTAACTTTTCAATTATTTCTAAATGTAATTTACGAAATTAAATAATTTATTTTTTATAAACGTGAAACCGCATCCGTACGCAATGTAATGAATGGTTTCATGATTTAAAAGTGGTTGTCGGTCAATTGAAGACGATCCTCGACCAGGGAGGCCTTCGACTTCAACTGACGAGCTCCACGTTTGGAAAGTCAACGATCTGATGTGTGCAAATCTCCGATTGACTATCGGAGAAATTGCAAAAGACGTTGGCTCAGTTGGAGCATGCCATGAGATTTTAACAAAAATAAAATTGATCATGCACTGAATTGCTGCAAAACTTGCTCCTCGTTTGATGAGCGATGAACAGAAAGCACATCTGTGGATGATTGTCGGCAACTCTTTGAACAATCCAATTGCGATAAAACATTCCTTCGAAGGGTCATAACGGCAGGCGAAACCTGAGTTTACGACTACGACATTGGGGCAAAAGTTCAGTCATCACAATGGATTGTGAAAGAAAGAAAGCACGCCAATCTCGATCCAATGTGAAATAGTAAATCGTGTGTAATAGCGTTTTACAACGGTTACGCGAAAAAAATCAGCAAAAAGAGGTCAGAGTTGTGGCGAGACAAGTCATGGTTCTTGCATCACAATGCACCAGCTCACTCAGCTTTGTTAATACGTAAGTTTTGTGCAAAAAATCGGATGACTCTTTTCCTCCACCTCCTTGCTGCCAGACCTGGCTCCTTGTGACTTTTTTCTTGTTCCAAAATTAAAATCAGTGCTGAAAAGACGGCGTTTTCAGTCTGTAGATGACGTCAAAGTAAGTTAGTCACATACCTTGAAGCACACTTGAAATGAAGTTATTCAGGACTGCTTCATGAAATAGAAACACCGCTGGGAAAAGTGTATGAATAGTGGAGTAGTAGTTTAATGGGAACAAGGACCAATAATCTGTAAAATAAAAGGAAAAGCTTTTTTAAGCGCGGCATTTTTCTGAACAGACGTATTCCATTCGTGCGTACAGATTTAAAAGGCAAAAATCTGCTCAGTGTCCACTGATTCTTGGTTTCTTGATCTCTGCGATCAGCCTTAATTTTTTCGTTGTGGTCAGCTTATGCGCATTAGTCAGGATTTTCGTGGATGGAAGAGGAACAGGATTCCTCGATGATTCCTTTATTAGTGCTGGTGTAGGTGTCATCAGTTCTTTGTAAATTCATAAATATACAGAAGTTACATGCATTTTTTTCGCATAGCTAACAAATGCACTAAGAATTTCTCAGTTGTAGTCAGTAACCAGAAGATTTTCTTGAACGTATGTGAGCATGAGTATAAAGAAATGGATATGCAGTAATACACTTCCTTTCAACATCTGTTTTACTCAATTTTAAATCAACAACTGAAACTTAAATTCTTTTCACTAAAAAATTCAACCTACACTTTTTTATGCGCCACTGGAAAGAATAATCTCCCTACCGATATGACTTGCAATCGCATTTTGGAAGCTCCTAAAATCTCACGTGAAAACGTATCTCACGAAAAGGCTCCATCCAAAAATAATTAGTGTCGCCTTTTGAGATAGATTTTGCCAATTATGTTACACCCCCCACATTTCAGGCAGCCCTAATCCTTTTCCTCGTGCAGAATATTGAATATCAAGCGGCGTTCCAGTCGCTCGGCATTATACCTTTTCCATGGAACGTTGATCGTTTTAATTTCATATTTGTCGCTCGACGACACCGGCGCGCGGCGCCGTTCGAACGGTGACGTGTTATTCAATGCTTTGGTTACGTATTATGATGTAAATTTCGTTATAAAAGTTGTATAAGATTCTCGAATTTCCAGAAAACTTTGTCGCCGGATACTGTAGTTATAAAATTTTGTATACGAAAAAACTTAAGGTATTTATCTATTATATAGTTTACGTGAACGACTTTGTTGCAAAAGCATGTTTAAAGAATATGCTTGTGTAGAACGTTCTGTAGAATGTAGGGTAAAATTTCTATGCCCTCAATTTTATAAATATGTTAGTGTAAGAATTCGAAATTCCATCCGGTATAATACAAAGTATTTAAATTCATTTTATTAATACGTTGATGATAAGTACTGTGACATTTGCTGAAACAGCGTCTACTTCACAGGAAATAATAGTCTATTTTTGTTTAAAGTCTCGCCCAATTAAGATAATACGGTATTTATTTGAAATTTTATCTACCTCTTTGTTTATTGTATGTTACAATTGCTGATCAGCGAATCCCACATTACTCTCCAGAAGGGCATTTGAAGTTCCGGAAAATAACGCCAACTATCATTCTTGCGCACTCTTGTAAAGAGTAGCGGAACGAGTTTATCAGTGGGGAATGACGTCACAACTAAAGTTTATAAAAATTCTTTACATTTCTGTTTTGAATTATTTAGTTCGCGGATTCCGATTTAGCTACAGAAAAGCACGCGATACCCCTTCGTTATCGGGCGTTTCCACATCTTAAAATTAAAAAAATTGAAACTTCTCTTCTTAAATTTTGCAATTAAAATAAGCTTGAAAATTCAAGAACAGGAAGCAAAAGCTTTCCTCGAGAGGTGTTTTGTTTTTGTGCTAAAACCGTTCGAGAAACTCCCCTTTTCTTTAAAATTTTTGTGAGTGTTGTGTAAAGTTTTGTGCTTTAAATATTTTGAATTACGGGAAGATTTAATTACCCCCATCGGTTGGTAAGATGAAGATAAAATTTCTGCTTAAAACTAACCATTGCAAATACGTAGAAACCGTAACTCGTTCGCTGTCTCTCTCTCCCTTAATAAATAAATTTGTAAGTAAAAATTACTAGTGCTTATGTTAAACAACATTGTAAAATTTTAAAATATTCATCCAATTAATTGTGTTTTGTTTTTCTTTTCTTGTTATTTTATTTAATTTGTTAGCTTCTTAGTTTAATTATATTGTCTCAATTTATTCAATATATAATTGTATTAAAAGACTCTCTATTATTTCGCTATTAAAATAAAAGAAGTTCAATTTGTACCCTTAGTAAAGTTTTGGAGAGAAAGTCATTTCGGAAAGAGAAAGCCGACGAGGTGGGTAAGTCGACAATCTTTAGGCTAGCTAACGGCCCTGCTTTGACTGACTGACGAAAACAGCATTGGAAAACATCTTTGGCTAAATCTTCTAAAACCAATCGCTACCGAACAAAAAGATTGTTTTCCAGTGATGACTCGTCGGTCAAAAGAGCAGGTGGGGTTACCTGTAAAACGGAGCTTGGTTGGTTTGAATGAATTTGGGCTGACCACCCCCCAAAAGTTTCCAGGTAAGAAAACCTGTTCCGTTACATTAGCACGTGTAAAATCCATATTTATGCTGATGATACTGAATTATATCATACCTTTTATATTAGAAGATCTGTAGAGAAATGCTTACGTTGAGAAGAGACCACGTCTTTGTGGTCTGATTAGCTTTACGGCTCAACATTCCTTGATCGCAAATTCTGCAAAATCAGTTCTTATATTATTTGGTAATAAATATCACGTAATTTTCTTGCAGATAAAAACTTCTGCTTCTCTTTCTTTTTATGCACCTCTAACGTTCAAATTATTATCTATCTTTTTTGTATTATTATTATTATTATTATTATTATCAATGTGGTAGTTGCTACAATTCGACTACACTGTCATATTATAGGTATCTACTCTGTTTATTTTCTTATTTAAGGAATTCATGTAATATGGAATTTGTACTCCAGTTTGAATCTTTTGTAATAAATAAATAAATATGTAGTAGGTACTTGAGTGAATGAATGAATAAGAAGCGTTGTGTATAAACGCAGGTTAAATAATCTGAAAGGTTTTGTGAAACTATGCGGCCGAAAAGCTATAAAGCCCAATCTACTAGCAAAAAATTGTTTACAATTATATTCTCGCTCGTCAATCATTCTATTGCTGTGGTCTGGCACCGCCGGATTCGACAAATTCAAAATTTGTATTTTATTCATTCCAATTATCTTATCAATGCTACGCAAGAGTTTTCACAATCGCTATTTTATTTTATTTTGTAAATAAGTTTTTTTTAATTGAATTGATTTGATTGTTGAAATTATTTTAATTGTTTTGTTGTTTAAATTAAATTCATTTAGTTGTACATTTTGCCGTCACCAGTATTGTATATTTTGTTCATTGTAACATTCTAGAATTTTCTTTGCGATTCGTGCGGCTGCGAGTGCACGCAGGAATTTTTACATGTATGCGATGTTTAACCCCGTGAGGCGCTCAGTTACTTGATTTGATGCCGAGAAGTAAGTTCTTGTAAATTTTTATTTTATTGCTGCATTTTTGGTATTTCATTTTTATATTAAAATTTTGTTCGGTTAAATTGAAAGTTATCTCATTAATGTTATATAATAAGAGTTATTGTAATTTTTGTGTACACAATTTAGTTATAAGATCTGTTATTATATATTTTGTTCTAGAAGGCTGTTTTTTTTTGTGTAAAGAGTTTAAATTTTCCGTTTTCTAGTTTTCTGATTTGATCTTAATAGTTAATCACCTCGGTTTAGGTGAAAAGAAGCCTTGTGCTTGAAATTAAATTTCAATTTTTATATACTTGTTTTGTCCAGTTTAAATTAATTAGTGTGTTGAAATTTTGAGACCACGTGAATTTTTGTGAAAAAGGGTTTTCTTCTAGAACACATTTGTCCTTTGTTTGTTGAAGGATTTGCTTTGTCCTTTAGTAAATTGTAGATTCATGCAGGTTTTGTTTTCGACCAAGACCTTCTGTCTATGGTTTTATTTTTCCTGCGTAATTGTAATTTAAATGTTTTTTTTTTTTTTTTTTTAAATAAAATTTATGATTATTAACGTCATTCAAAGTTTCTATTCTTTTATTTTTGATTCAACCTTTTCAATTTTTTAAGTTTTTAAAGAAAGTCAAATTTTCAAACGCCCACATTTTACTTTTCATGATTAGTTTAATTGTGAGAGTAACCCTGAAATTAGTTCTTTTGCGCCCTTTTATTTTTATCCGCTGAGCTAGTAAATTTAATTGTCATTTTTTTTTTTTTTACTTTTCATTTTGCATTTATGCTGGTACCATCAGTACACAGCAATATGTATTATATAGACGCATATTTCGGAATCTTTGCTTTGCCGATTTTCGAGTTCTCGGTAAGCTAATGAACGATCGATCATTCATTTGATATAACCTAGTGCAAAAATCGCTCGTTAAGCACGTCACTAACACATACTACAATTAGAGTTTATTTTATATTCTTAAATGTTGCTATGCAGAGTGTTTCACCAGCAGAGAATTCCTCTGTAACTCGTAAACAGTGACAGATAGGAAAAAAAAGTTTTTATAAATTGTTATTGTAACATTATAATTTTTCTATAACGAATAATTATTGCAATTTGCATGGGATGTTTCGTAACCTTGGTACAGCCTCCAAGTTTCTCTTTTTAAATACAATACCCCCAATATTATTGCATTCTTAAAAGCGCCAGTAAATTTAAAAAAATAAGATATAACATACTTTAGCACTGAACTCATAATTTCCAAGATATCTTTGATTTTCTAGAAATTATGTCGCTTGCACTATTTGAGAAAAGCGATTGTAATTTAATTACCACTTAGACTAAGTGGACCAAATTTTGAAATATCTTAGTACGGACTTACTTATACCTACAGGATGTGTTTATAGTTGTATTTTAATATACTGGGTGTTCGTCACTAAAGCGCAAACTCAGTCAACTTCCAATGGGTATATCTTACTTTCTTGAATAGAACAGCCTGTATATGTTACATCATTGAGTTCCTATTAACAAATGCATTGATTTTTATTAAGCATACTCTATGTCTATCTCTTCTACTTTTCGAGTTATTATAGTTTTCATTAATTTTTTATTATTGCGATCATATTTGTAACCTCAGTAGATGCCACGTCTTATTGTGTTCTTCTTTTTACCGGGCATCCTTTTGGTGTGCACGCACACTTTATGCCCATCTGAAATGTGTTACACGACCCACAATAAACCAAATCGCTATTCTCTGGGGTTTCCTACGTTAGAAATCTTTATTGCGAGCCGTCTGCTGCGTTGGACCTTGGGCTTGGGAAAGAGGGAGCAGAGGTAATATATGTGGAAAAGTTTCCTTCAAATTGGCCCTCTTATATCAAAGTTATTTCTACGTTTGTTATAACATCTTAGTTGGTCAAGGACGCCGAACGCATCAAAAGGTTAGGTGATCATTTTTTATTGAGTTTATTGTTTTATGTTAATGGAGAAATGTAAAATAAAATTTAGGCATCATCTAAGGAATTTGTTTTCATTATTTTGAATAAAGGAATATTATAACCGTGAAATGATATAATACATATTGAAATGAAAGAATACATATTTCTCAATTTATTCTATCGTTTCACCGTTGGCGATGAGAAAATGAGAGAATTGAAGATAGAGGAATGGGAGATGCAAAGCATGCCGTTTGAAATTAGAAACTGTACGATTAAGTTTGTGTTCTCGACCGGAAACTCTGGTTATCTTGCAAAAGCGGGATGTAACAACGAGCTCCTTTGAAGTGTATGAGGAAAGGTCGTTTATGAATGAAGGAATGAATCGATCACTCTATGTATAGAGCAGGTGAACTATGTTATAGTCATTTGTCTCATCTCACTAAATCAACATTAGATAAAGCAAGAGGTTAAATTAGTTTCTTATAGGTAATGGGTGTAAAAAGTAGCGAAATTCATGCAACCTCAAGCAATAATTGTGAATAATCGCTCGATAAGACTTTCTTATAAGAAGTTGAATCGTCTGGCACCCTAAAACTGAAAGAGCTGCTTGTAGCATTATGCCTCTTAAACCTTCCTCTCTCTATTTGGTGATAATGGGGCATCTCTGATTGCAAGAACTACGAAGTGGCAGATATGCAGCATCTGGAGACAATAATATTGTTCATCATGTGAAAGGCAAGCTTTTGGAAATGAGATGAGACCACATGATTTCGACATATCCTTCTAACAGAAAATTCGAAATGGAAATCACGGTTTTGATAAGCTGGAGTCAATCCAACTACAGAAATAGATTCAGAAAATTGATTTGGCTTATGGGCTGATTAAACGGAATTGGCGCTGGAAGCTACAGTGAAGTGAGAAATACAATGACTGCCCTTCCACTAGGGATATATGTCACGGTCTTTCAATTTTAGACATATGCAATATTTAATTGTGCGATTGGAATGCACTCGAGAATTATATAGCTTTACAGGCCGCAATAAAGTCACTATGGGTGTCCCGACATTCGACAATCGAAGGAAGCGAAAAGACCGATAAGTTAGCAATACAGGGATCATCATATAATTCCAGAAAAGTGTCTACAAATGCAGTACGAGAGCAGGTAAGAAGTTAGGTCAAAGAAAAACGCAAAGATCACTGGAATAATACAACTAGGAAAATTCATTGAAAGATCTTCATAAAGGAACCATAAAAAATGAAGAGCAAAGAACTACTGGAGTGCGTATGGAAGAATCATCTTCGTAATGTAACAGTTCTCAGCATAATGAAAGAAGGCTTATAGAATATTGGGAGAACGTAGACTGTGTGAATAAGAGGCTCTCGACGCAAGGCAATTAACCGAGACGCTTACTTCAATTAACCAGCTAGAGATCTGTACAGATTAGCGCTGGTTGCTAGGATACTGGAATGATTGGTGTAACTTAATGGGCAAAAGGAATGGGAGATTAAATACAAAAAGCCAAGAGACTGCAATGTTTTCGGAGACTCCATGTTGGACGGCTCCAATAAAGACAAAGAAACAATCCGTAGCGTTTGCGTTTTCCGCAAACCATCGGGCACGGCATATCTAAACCAAATAATGCTCAACTCCATATAGTGTGACAAACTATGCTTTTCCTAACCGAAAACAATGTAAACTTACTTCAATAGCCCGCAATATTGCTATATCACTCATTCATAGAACACATATGGAATATTATTGCCTTCATACTACTGACAGAGAAGAATTATGGCACCAATTTAAGCAATGAATGTGTGCTTAATGAATTCAGTGCCCAACTTTATAACTGATTGTTTGTGTACCCATAGAACGATGGTTTTTCTCTTGAATTATTATTTTTTATTTACATACTTCTATACAGGTGTCCCACCGATTTGGGTCATTAGAACAAAAAATTAAATATCTCATAGGCTATTAGACATTAAGATATTGTACTGATGTGGATGCAAGTACACAGTCATAGGTATTGATTGCGACAGCGGTAGCTGCAATATCCTATACAGGCTGTTCAGAAACTCATGCCCAATATGGATATCTATAAAGTAAAAATACTTTTCTTTTTCAAATAGAACCTGGTATTTTTCAGTGCAGCATTGAATGCAGCGCAAGATTCTACATCGATTAGTGTTAAGGTTTAGGGTACCTATTTCTGATAGTTTTTGAAATATTCACAGTTATTTCATAAAATTAATGTCAAAATGGGTATAAATTTAATACTAAGTAAATAACGAGTAACAAAACATAATTTTTAATATTAACCCTTTCAGACCTGGTGTGCATTTTTGTGTAAATCAATGTTTGAAAGTTTTTTTAAACAATTTTTGGCTTTATGGAGGTTGGGATCATGTAGATCACAATGAAAACCAATTATAAACATTAGTGATACTTATTAAATTGATTAATAGATAAATAAAGACTAATTAAACAATTTCTAATCCTTGTCACCCAAACTTATATATGTCCCACAGAGAATCTTTATAGCAAAATATGTTTCTTTCTGTCCAAAAAAAAATCAGGACCGAAACCGTTAAAATTAATTAACTAAACGTCAGTGTATCAAATGTTCAAATTGTTCCCCATGAACTAACCAGCAACAACTTAAGCGAGTATAAAAGCTTTGACTGATCGGTCGATTGCTTCAGGAACTATTAATCTAATCTCGTGGCGAATTCTAGCTTCTAGATCTTCTGTGTTATTCGGTCTATTCACACAGATTTCGTTCTTCAAATGACCCTATAAGAAGAAGTCCAATACGGTCAGATCCGGGGATCTAGAAGGCCATTAAATAGGCCCTCGGCAACCAATCCATCTTCCAGGAAACACGTCATTTAAAATTGTTCTTACAGCAATTCTAGAATGCGGTGGTGTCCCCATCCTGCTGAAGCCAAATATCTTGATGGAACACGTCGAATTGGCATTGGGAAACCAGACAGCCAAAGCAGGAATTAGTTCAACATGTAAAAATTCTAAATAGCGTGCAGCAGTGAGGATTCCCTCAAAGAAATATGGATCAATGATTCTTGGGCAATTATTCCTGCCCAAACATCGACCTTTTCTAGATGTTGTAAATGAGGGTCCAGCGAGAGTTGTGTCTCGACCAATAATGGCAATTAATTGTGCCAATTTACAGTTGCGTCTACACCTTTACCTTTTGAATTCAATTGGTTATGATAAATTAGAGTTATCAAATATTTTTCTCAAAAATTTTCTGATTAAATATATCAAAATTATTACATATCCGTACTGCTGTGTGCTGAAGGCACAAAAAAGAATGCAAAATGTCTTTACAAAAATGAAAAATTAAATTAAATTAACTAGCTCAGCGGATAATAAGAAAAAGGCGCAAAAGAACACTTAAACTCAGGGTTACTCTCACAATTAAACTTATCATGAAAAGTAAAATGTGGGCGTTTGAAAATTTGACTTTCTTTAATTTCCAAAAATTGAAAAGGTTTGATCTCAAATAAAAGAACAGACATTTTGAATGACGTTAATAACAATTAAAAATTTATTATATAAAAAAAAACCTTTAGTTACAAATTTGCAGAAAACAAAACCTGGACTTAAGGTCCTGGACGAAATCAAAAACTGCAAGAATCTACATTTAAAAAGGGCAATGCAAAATCCTTTAACAAACAAAAGGCAAATTTGTTTAAGAAGATAATTTTTTTTTTCACAAAAATCCACTTGGTTTCAAAGTTTAAAACAACCTAAATTAATTTAAACGTGGACAGATCAAGTAAATTTACAAAATTGAAATTTAAATACAAGCACAATGCTTCTAATCACCCAAACCGTGATGATTAATTATTAAAAAACAAATCAGCAAACTAGAAAACGGAAAAATTAAACTCTTTAAACTTAAAATACCTTCCAGAACAAATATAATAAAAGATCTTACATCTAAATTGTGCACACAATAATATAATGCCAATTATTATTTAAATGAGTTCCTTGGATGGATGATAAAATTTCAAATTAAACGAACAAATCTTTAAGTTAAAAAAATGAACTACCAAAATGGTAGCAAAGAAAATAAAATTACATCTACTTACACGTCCGGCATCTTTCAAAGAACTGGCCTCCAGGGGCTTAAACATCTCATACATATATCAAAACCTGCGTGCACTCGCAACGCACAAACGCAAAGAAAATTTCTAGAATATTGAACAACATATACAATACTGGTGAACGTAATATGTTCAACTGAATGATATTTAAATAAACTGAACAATTAAAATAATAAATTCAACAATCAATTCAATTAACAAAATCTTTTCAAAATAAACAAATGAAATTGTGGAAACTCTTTCGCGACATTGATAAAGGTAAATTGGTATGAACAAGAAAACAAATTTGAATATCCGAAAACCGGGGTGCCAGACCACAGCAGTACGTATAGAAACCAGTCGTATCTAAAAATGTAATATCATCTACAGGCTGTCCTTTAAAAAATCATCGATGACGACATATCGTCGCAATGATGACATAACTATTCCAAAGGCATTATTTTAAAACCCTAAGGTACGTTAACCTTTGTGATTACTCTGTATATTTTAGTCATTTTTAGTAGTAATAGACTTGCTTTTGCAATTCATTATGATGGTGTAGGCAGGCAGTGTAGTTGTTCCTTTATTTAATTATTATCTTGTTGGTCGTTGTAAAGTTTCGGTGCTTTATGCATCTTTTTCGAGTTATATATTTTAAATTTTAGCGGTACTGGTTCAATAGTGTTAAACCTAAATTAAAATCAAATATGGGTTTCGTTGCAGTTATGGTGCACATTAAAAAAATCGCGATTAGTGCCTGGTCTGGATCCCTGGTTACTTTATGGGCGCCATATAATTTTCTATATTTGCAAATTTATCCTTTTTCATCAAACAAAAAGTTTGTTAAACTTAAAATCGTGTTTTAAAGTATGCCTTTGAAACTAGTTTTTTTTAAAACTCTAATGTCTTGATTAATGGGCTCTTCTGCGACTTCAGGTCTTTGTTCTTTTGAGGACTACTTTGTTTCACTTTCGTCACCTATATTGAAGTAATTTTATTGCGTTGGGCAAAGTCGTTCGGTAAATACATATAATGTAGTGGTAGCAATTAATTTTAGTGTTATATTGATCTATTGGTGAAGAAAGCTATTAGACATAAGAACTATCAAAGGAAGTAAATATCTTAGAGAATTATTTTTTTACGGTATGTAAATTGTAGCTTTCTTAGAAGTACCTTGTCAATTCACGGACTTGTTTGTATGTAAGAAAATGATTAATGTCGCACTTACATTACGCCCTCGTCCAAAATTACCGCCCCCATTATACGCATCATACTGACATAAATTGCCTCTTCCGATTCAGGTCACATTGTAATCACCGTCATTACTGTTATTATCTCGTAACGTGATTACTTAAACTCGATCTTACCTGTTCCATTTCCGACGTCGAACGTCGACACAACAACAATATTAATTTAGCGTAATCGACTTAAACTCAGTCACCGTGATAAGTTCATTATCTAAATTGCCTATTTAAATTAGTACCGTGGGGCGTCATATATAGTAGTTTAGGGGTCCTACGGACTGGAGCTTAGCCCCCGGTAAAGTCTTCGGAGGGCGTTCCGGTAATTTAAATTTTAACGCCGTGACATATATTATTCGGTGGTGTTGGACTCGGCCTACTTTGAGAATCTAGAAGAATGGAAAAGCTATTGCTAAGTATTGCTGTGTACTGATGGAAATTAAAAATGCAAAACTGATTTTTAAAATAAAATAGAAAAATAAAAATTAGCTAGCTCAACGGAAAAAATATAATGAACCCACAAGAACTATTAACCTCAAAGTTACCCTCGCGAATTAAAACTTGAATCTAACCACGAAAAGTAAATTGTGAGTGAATGAAATCTGACTTTTTTAATTACCCGAAAAATTAAAAAGGTTTAATTAAAAATAAAAGAACAGAATTTTCAACCCAATGATGTTAATTATCAATGAAATTTATTTTACAAAAAGGGTTAAATTACAACTTGTGCAGAAAAAAAACCGTGAATTGAAGGTTCTGGCCTAAAATAAAAACTGCACTTTCAATCCACGTGGTTTCACAAATTAAAATAAACTAAACGTGGACAACTACTATAAAATTACAAAAAATAAACTAAATGCAAGAACAATGCTTCTACTCACCCAAACGAGGTGATTGAAAATTAAAAGCGAAACAGCAAATTTGAATAACGGAAAATTAACTCTTTAAACTATAATGTATCTTCCCGAACAAAAATAATAATTGATCTTATATCTGTATAGTGCACACTTCAATATACCATGTGATTCAAAATGATTGTCGTAAGGAAAAATTTATCTATGCTTATTACCAATTTAATGAGCGAAGTTAGCTACATACAAATTTCATACATTAAATGAATTTTCTTGACATTTAGCGACATTGGCGTGCGTGTTGTAGTATCTTTCGATTATTTATCTTATAATTTTTTTCAAATCGTTTATATTTACATCTAATATCACCAACAACCAAGGAAATTTATCTGGAGTAATAGCTCAACAAACAGGTAAAAAATCAATATTAACATTAAGTGAAATAGTTTATTACATTTTATAATTTTATAGGCTTATCATACACTTCAGCGCAATGAGCTGTCAAAAGAAGGTTACATTTTCATCCCTATAAAGTTTCTACGGCACAGGAATTATTACCATTAGATCACGATAGGCGAGTGGAATATTGTCATTGGTTTAATAACAATTTAAGGGACGATGACTTGCTAAACAAATAATTTTAAGCCTGGTTTTATTTAACAGACTATATCAATTTACAAAACTATTGTATCTGGTCTGCAGAAAATCCGCACGAATTTCGAGAAACGCAATTGCATCCCGTAAAAGTTGGAGTTTGGTTAGCTATGTCCAGGCAACGAATAATAGGGCCAATTTTCTTCGAGGAAACTGTAACAGCCCAACGTTACCAACAGATGTTGGAATTGTTTATTGCAGAGTTACAAGAAAATGAGCTTGAAACAGGTTATTTTCAGCACGATAATGCTCCAGCACATACTGCTCGACAAACCTGCCAATATATTCAACAGTTTTTTGCTGACAGGTTCGTTAGAGCACAAAGATGGCCACCAAGATCACCTGATCTAACCCCATTAGATTACTTCATGTTCGGCTATCTAAAAAAATAGGATCTATAGAAACCGCAGGCATACCATAGAAGAACTGAGAGATGCAGTTTTGTCACTTAATAATTATACTAATTGTATGTTATAATTTAAAGTAATAAATAATTTTAGTTAAACACCAGTTAGTACTGAATTGTAAAATCATAATTTAGTAAAGTTAAATTAATTACATTTTATTTTTACAAGAAGAAAAACCAATCCATAGTCGTTTATATAATGCCAGTTCAAATATAGGTTACGTTTTCCTTATTTGTGACAGATCCGTTTACTTTCTTATGTTCCAACACTGACTTAGTTCAAACCTTCATTACAAACACGCGGCATATACCTACACCCTGTTACTATCTATAGGAGCGGAATTGACAATTATTTTGAATCTCTGTTTTGAAGTCTACTGCTCTCGGAGCTGACAGAATCTCTCTTAAAATGATAACTTTATGTTGCCCGTTTGTGCTGCCTGTTGTCACACATCTTGTAAATACATCTACTGGAGGGTGTATTTCCTGACGGTTGGAAGAATAGTATTATCACACCAATTCCAAAGGTCAACAAACCTACTAGTTTTAACGATCTCAGACCAATATCTATTTTACCTCTTCTATCTAAACTGATTGAAAGAATTGTGGATCAACAAATTCGTCGTTACTTACATGTGGTGCCGGGTGTTGCCGGTGCAGCAGTCTGGTTTTCGCTCTGGATACGGTTGTGCCACCGCACTGGCACACGTTACCGACGAGATATTTACTGCTACTGATAATAATTTAATTACTGTACTGATTCTTCTTGATTATTCAAAAGCTTTTGACACACTTAATCATGCTTTACTCCTCTCTATCTTACGCTACATTGGGTTTTCAGAAAATGCTATCAACTTTTTTCCTCAAGGAAGCATACTAGGACCACTCCTGTACACTATTTATAGTTCTAATATTATCAAATGTCTTAGGTTTTGTAAATATCACATGTATGCTGATGACACCCAGTTGATTTATTCTTTCGCATCTAGTGGTGTTGAAGAAGCTGTTTCCAATATTAACGCTGATCTTTCGTCCATAGTTTTGGAATCTTTGCGCCATTCTCTTCTAATTAACCCTAGTAAATCTACAGTCATGGTTTTTGGTCGTGCTAAACAAAGGTTAGCGGTTATAGACAAAATTACAATTACTATTTCCGACGAAATATTAACTAACTCTGAATGCACCCGTAATCTCGGTCTACATCTTGATTATAAATTGCGGTTCAAACAACATGTCTCACATCTCATTAGAAGAGCTTACTGTAATTTGAGAATTTCTCTACGGTAGTAGAGACTGTTTAGACAGAAACCTTAGAAAGAAACTTTGTGAAACGCTAGTGCTCTCTCATTTTAATTTTTGTAGTTCTATATACTATCCTTGTCTTGATTACTGCGATAGAATGCGTATACAGCGTGTTCAGAACGCTTGTTTAAGATTTATTTACGGGATTCGCGCTATGATCATGTCTCCCATGCGCTTAAATGGGCGAGATGGATGAACATGTCTACTAGGTAGAATTTCACTCAACTATATTTTACTATAATCTAATTTACTATAAAAGGCATATCTATCTCTACAATAGACTTAAATTTCGAACCGACGTTCATGCATTAAATATTCGTTTCAAAGGACTATTATCGCCTCCCATGCATCGCCTCCAGTTGTTTAGGCGTTCCTTTTCTTATAATGTTGTTAAAAGTTACAATTCCCTTTCGGCTAATCTGCGGTCCCTTCCTCCGCCATTATTAGTCCGCAAATTGCGGGATAAATACTTGAATACTGATCGTTAATCTTTGTCATAAAAAGCACCGTGTTTTCTCTTTTTCTGTCTCTCTGTTTTGTTTTGTTGCAGCTTTAAAATTTTACTATACATCGTACATACTGATACCTATAACTTTGCATGTTGTAATTGATTGTAATTGGTTTGAGAGGAAGAGCAGCTACTTTTACAGCAGCTGATCTCAAACCTTTTGAGATTATAGGCGGGTCTCTTTAATTTTTAGTTTATTTTATAAGTTATACTTAGCTAGTAGTTACTTTTGCACTCGCTTATCTCTCAATAAATATGCTATTATTATTATTATTATTATTATTATAATATGTCTTCATTCCTGTAGACTCTACTATGTATAGGATGCGTCAGTAAATAGAGTACATACAAATAAAATACACAGAACATCAGTAAATTATATAAATAGAAGCACAATTAAAAAAACTCAATAAACGTTCCATCTGTTCCATCAGTAGGAGTCTAGACCTCAGAATCATCCAGAATTCATCCACCGAGTAATATATTTTATTTAAAAGCAATTGTTTGAGTTTTATTTAAAAAAAAATGAATGTCATTGTCTTTGTACGTTCCAGGCAATTTATTAAATGTTTTAATTGCAATATATATTTGCAATATTTTGGATTGCTGTCACTCATTGTTATCTATCTCTATAATTAATGATACTGGAATAAGTTCTTAAATTCGTGAAGGTTGGCCCTAACATGCCCACAAAGTTGATAAATAAAAACGCAAGGCAATGTTGTAATATTTAGATCTTTAAATAACTATTTACAACTTGTCCTGGGGCTAACCCCTAATATATACCTAAGGGCTCTCTTTTGTAATTTAAAAATAGTATATATGTTTGACGAAACACCCCGCGTTAGAAGCCCATATGACAGTAAGGAATGGAAATGTACAACGTAATACACGTGACTAAAAGCTCCAAATGTATCTCATGCCCCAGTCTACTCAGAAGGAAACATGGCGAATTTAATCTCTTACGCAACATGTCAATATGAGGTTTCCAGCTACACCGCGCGTCAATTACAACCCCCAAAAACTTTGTAGTTACCACCTCTCTAACACCAGTACCATGTAGCACTGTAACAAAAATGTTTAATGCAGTTCCTAGTTTGAAATTCCATAATTGTTGTGTTCTCCTTATTTAAACGAAATATGAATTGACTGTTTTTTACACATTATTAGTTTGTGCATTGACGCCGGCCTGTTTATCACTAGTAATTAATAATGTGTCATCTGCAAACATAACTGCATTAGCAAGCGGAAAATCATTTACATATAATCACAGCAAGGAGGTCTGCGTTCCGAACGAACACATGCACATACGGGTGTCGATAGAAAGTTACTCGATTTCCTGTATAAATCCTCTAGTTGTTTTGGCCGAGTAAGAAAAACACACCCATGTATAAAAACTACATGCGCCCGTAAATCACGTGGAATATTTCATATATACATAACTTGTTTGTTCGACACGAACCACAACGCAGCTGTGTTTTCGCAATATTCTACGCATTGGCGGCGTCTTAGATGTAGCCGTTTATTTATATTTGTGTAGCACTCAAATATCTCCGTTCAGGCTTTCATTGAAAAGTAAGAATTGCTAAAATAATTTATATTTTAAATACGTTTTAAGCACTGTAACAAGATAAAATATATAATTGTATTACTTATTTAATTTTAAAATTCTAATTTTCCACAACAACACATTTGAAAATGATGGTAAGCTTGTTATATCTAGCGACATGTTAAATTTAAACGATTATAAAAAAAATGTATTAAATCTTAATAAATCCAATAAAGGCCCCCACTTCAAGACTTCTATTGAAAATATTGGTGCAACTAGGCCAAAAACAGGGGGAAGCTCTTTTCACTAAATTATGTTAATTATTGTTACTTTTCATAGTAATTAATAAGTTTTTAAAATTTGTAACAACATAATACTTTCTAGGTTTTCGTTTGTAAATATGAAGTTCATTTACATGTGAATACAGAACCTTACATAATACTCTCTACTGACTTCGCAAAACTATGTAGGTACATATGTAAGTTTCTAGACATAGATTGCGGTAGGGAACGTCACTGAGTTTTCCGCTTCCCCGCTTTTCCGAACGCGTTTGTCCGTGCTTTATATATAATATATATAACAATGGACCCAGTACACTTTCTTTGGAAAACTCCCCTATTTAATATCAATTTGTCAGAATTTATTCCATTTACTTCCACATAATATACCCTGTTTTGCAGATAACTGGAAAACCAGAAAAGATTCTAGTTTATATAATAAGATTTCATAATCTACCAGACCAAACGCTTTGCTAAGGTCAAAAAAACTTTCAACGCACTACCTACCTCTATCTAGGCCTCTATATAATTTATCTAGAAACTGAAAAGTAGCTGTTGCAGTTAATCAGTCTTTTCTGGATAATTTAGGTCTAACGTTTCAGCAGCGCATCTGCTGCATCATTAAAGCAACCCTAATGAAATGAGTATATCTCCCCAGCATATATGGAACCTATATTTATATGTAATATAAATAAACTAATAAGTGTGAGAGTTATTCCCTGGTTTTGCTTTTCTCCAGAAGTAATTTTCTAAATTTGTTTCTGCAGATAATTACTACAAAAAAATATCTATAATCGATTGTATTTTATTAACAATTTTTTCAATGTCCGCAATAATAATAAATTCAGTATATGCAGGAATACTTATACGAACAATACAGAGATTTATCTCTTCGGTATGTTCTCTTCGGTACGGAAACTCCCAACAATTGAGTAACATAGTTATCTTGTAACACGTGTTTATTGTATTAATCATAACACCAGCAAACTCAACAGGTACAATCCCTATCATGTACACATAATTTCCGACAAGGTATTTCCTTGTCCCTGGAAATTTAATTTACAACTTAAACTAGATAACGTACACGTCAATGAAATAAGGGAGTGTGTCCTCGAATTTGTGTACCTATCTGCAGTATTCTGCTTCGACACCATTTTCAATACACACAGAGGGTGAGCTTTCAAATAAAAGCTACTTGCTTATTAATATTATTGGTACATATGGAGAAGACTGATTGATTAATATACAGTATCTATTTTTTCATTCATTGATGTTTGAAGGTGAAAAACATTTCGTTAAAAATTAAATAATATTAAATAATGTTTGTTTAAAAGTACGATGAGTAGCGATTACTTTAGTATATTAACAACATGAATCTTTGAACAATCAGGAATATCCAAAGATACAAGAACTACAAGTCGCTTTTAAAGAAATCCGGTAAAATGTAAACCGTTTCATAATTTCCATTCTGTAAAGTATGTTAGGAAGAGAGATAAACGAAAATGAATTTTAACACTTCTTTCTGCGTTAGCTACCTATCGTTTATTTAGCTTGATTTATGTATCTTGTTGCGAACCGACACGCAATTTTTCTAACTGTAATAACACTTTCCATTGCCATAAAACACGTTTTCAGTTAAAGTTTGCGGGAAAATTAAACTAGCCTTTCAAGCTAGCAAATGACTTTCGCCTGGCATATACATATATATTGTCATGGAATGTGTACTTGATATTAGTGTAAAGTTACTATTTTACTTATTTATATTTTAAAACTAATTTGATATAACAAGAAAAGGATATTAAATGTAGCAGCAGACAGCCAGACGATGTCCAGGTGATGTAGGAAATCTTTGCATTTGGCAAGTCCTTCGAGGCATTTGTCTTCAGAATATTCCTTCAGGAAGTAAAGATGATCAGCAGTGATATACCTACACATCGAAAATGAATATTAGAATTTGGATAGTATATTTTTACTATAGATATTGATAGATCAAAGTTGGATCCAAGTTCAATTCATATGAACAATTACTTTTTTTTTTACAGTGAACTTATGTCATTTAAACTTAGTCTAATAATGTTTATATATGCATTGGTAGTCCAATTGCATTATATGTCAACAGAAAGACATGGAAAATTGCTGGAAATTCGGTTTCGTCACAATTTTATGTGTATAAATAGTTGCCTACTTCTTGTACAGTAATTACTTTTAACATTGTTAATTTTACATAGTAATAAGTGTGGAAAAATTTTAAATGCATTTTTCTCATGATCCAGAGACACCTACCTTTATTATATTTTAATTGTAAGGTGATTCCAGAATTTTGCAATAATTATTTATTTTCATTTCGTTGAAACATTCGGCAGTCCATTCGGTCACATGGGCATTCTCATGTATTAAACAAAGTATATTCCCCTCACTTCGGTGAAATTAACAGACGTTCTGAGACAGTTGTACTCCTTGTCGAAGATAATCGTTTTCAAGTCGGTTAAAGTTTTTCAATTCGAGAGATTCAACAGCCAACCTTCGTCAGAGGCAAACGTGTCTTCTTTCGTAAAATTTAACGGCTATTCTGATACAATCCAATTTTCTTCAAAAGTACAACCTAAAAATAATTGATAATTGTTAAACAAAGTTTATCACATTAATATTATTAATACGAATCTCCTGAGAGATGTTCCGGTCCCAAGTCACCTTCCGTGTTTGGAAATACGATATACCAGGGCCCCTATCAAACACCCGACCATTCCTGACCACCTAGATGCCCGCCGTTTTCACTTCTCCAAAGGTACTCCGCATTCAAATCTACCTAAAATTAAACGTATTATTTCAATCCTAATCTAAATTGAATTATACTTATAAGGAATTTCATTTTAATACGTTCAGCAAATTTTGAGGTTAGGAATTTTGTATGTTTATATCAGCGCTGAACGGTTTGCAGTCACTTGGCGAAGTTGGTACTTTTCTAGGTTAATATTTGATATGTATTTACGATACGAACCAATATCCAGTAATTTTACCATCAAGGTTGGCCATTCTGATTCACATGTCTCTTTAGCATAGAATAACGCAGACAGAACGTTCAGAAAACGCAGTAATTTTTAAAGTTAATTTAAACATGTACACGTTCTCTATAATGAATTTTATATTGCAAAAAGTGGAATTACTAATAAAACGTTATTGTTATTAATTAATCGGACTCACGTAACTTACCTGAGATAATAATATCCTTAGATTTATGTCTGATTTTACACAGGTTCACATTTCGAACTTTGTTACTAAATAAAACCACTTTTATTCACACTTAAATGTTTTCATTATACATGAGAATTTGATAATTATCGAGGTACAACACTAGCATGCCTACGATATCCTGGAAACTGGCTATTAAACATCCAAATCGAAGGAGAGGACATTTTTGGGCAACAGTCCTCCACGCGACCTTTCCACGTACTGATATAATAAGAGGAGAATCTAGCTATTCGTTATTTTTTATTGATATCAACGTGTTTCAATCGGAAATTCTCGCCCTGCATGCCATCTGGCATATCTTCTAATTTAAAACTAATAAGTATAGATGACACTGGGATGTTGAAAATTTGATTTTTACTAATTTAATTAATGTATCATTTGTAAAATTTATTTTTTTATATACCGGGCTGTATGCTACTCTGTAGTGTTACAATTTATATATTATAATAATAATACCTCAGCGCTACAGGTCTTGAAGGACCTTGGCTTAGAGTGTCGGAACACACCGAGCGCCTGAGAAGTGTTGTCTGAACGATTACCTATCTAACAACCGGTACCGCATATTGCTGCTTGACTCACAAGATTGGCAATGATGCATCCTTCCTTCTTCGCCGTACTGCCGGTCCATAAAATGATAGTTTCTGGAATTAATCCCGCTCTGGTCGGGTTGATCAGATCCTAGTTTGAACACAGTACCTTCTGGGTTAGGACTGTCGGCGTCCGTTCCGATTCTGGAGGTATCCTCGCCGGAGTACCGCAGGGACCGTTGTTGGGACCTCGTCCTTTCCTTTTGTTTCTGGCAAACCTCCCATGAGAGACTGGCACCCACCTCCTTATCTACGATGATGACACCATCATTTACGCGAGAAGCAGGAGCGAGAGGCTGGCTTGTGATTTAAGGCGACCACATATCTCTTCATTTGCCACTTCTCTCGATGAAGACTCTCTTTGAGCGACACCAAATGCGTCGCACTTGGATTCTTGGAGGAGGGGAAGTGATCCAGAGACACACATTCACGTGGGAAACGTCAGGTTACCGCGGAGCCATCAAAAATCAAGAAATAGTTTAGATATTTTCCATACCGTTCTTTTGTAACGGAAGCGGGTTATTTACCTGCTAATTTTGTGGTGATCAGCCTAAATACTTGCCCAAAACTCCTTTACCCTCATGCCAACAAAACCACCTCCGTTTTACAGATAACCCAGCCTGCTCTTTTGACCGACGAACCACCGCTGGAAAACGATCTTTCTGTTCGGTAGCGATTAGTTTGAGTGGTTATAGCCTAGCCAAAGATATTTTCACAGCAGTGTTCTTTCTCAATCAGTCGAAACAAGGCCGTTAACTTTTCTATCGTTCTATTCACAGAAAAAAATCCAATGTTGTTAAATCTGAAGATCTTGTCGGCCATCGTACGGGTCCATAATTTCTTGTATTTGGGGTATCACATGGTCAAAATGCCAGTATTGCGTGCAGGATTACTAGAACCAATGGAACCAAAGGAATGTGGTGATACATTTGATTTGGTAGGGAATACATACCTTGCGTATAAAGTTATAGAGATACTGTCTTCACATATCGAGGTTCTCTATTTCAATCCCGACACAATTCAAACAAAGACAACTTTCCAAGCATGGTACAGGGCGCTGTATATCGTATGTGCATTCCTTCCTAGCAGCGAACTCCCGCTAGCAACTTATGTACCAGTTAATAGTTGTTTTATGCACCTACAACCGAATCGCCAAGTCTCAGTCAATTTGCATGCCTTTGTAACGTGAAAGTTTCGACTTGATGCAGTTACATTTATATACATGTATACCAAGGTATGTGCTGGGAGCGGAAAAGTTACAGTTTTAAGTTAGTTAGGTAAGCAGCGCGCGTGCTGGCTTGTGTAGTTTGCCCTGGAAGACGGGTAATTAAATATTCATTGCAATTTTCTTATATTTCCTTCGTGCGATATAACCTAATTAGATTAGCATAGCGAGTACAAAGTGGGTTAATATCCTTAAATTAGACGTTATGGAGTTTCCAACGCGTTAATAAACCCGTATGTTTGTCGCTTCAAATGTTTGGAATTTTTCAGAAGTAATTAATTTTCGTGTGACCTATTCGCCTTTTAATCTTTTTGCGCGTCATCCGCTCCAAACAATCTTCTCTTTAAATGCCAATGAATATTTAATTAACATCTCCAGATGAAATCTTTCGAAATTAATTATTAAAATGGAAGGGTCACAGAAGAAATCTACTTACCTTCGAATTAGTATTTGCACGTTACGCAGTCAACGAGATTTGGTCGTTGACAAGCTCACTAATCAACCTCTTTCATTCAAAGGCTTCTCTATGACAGCATTTGGTGCGTAGACAACAAAATCTCCTTTTAGTCGGAAGGGTCGAATGGTAAAAGGCGAGCCTAGGTCGGATCCCAGTTCTATTTGAACGGATTACTCGGTTATACAGAGGAAATCTGCAGTTATTATCTGAAATTGCCTGTTGTATTCACTAATTTTGTTCTCAGTATTAAATGACTTACCTGTAGTATACAACTTTGATTTTATGAAGCATTTTGAGTCGATTTTAGTTTACGAAACCGATTTTAACGTGTAACACAATTTTAGAATTATGTGGCTGTTGGTAAAACTTAACTTTTGGTATATGTAATTAATTGGTTTCATTACAAAATGGAGGAACTCAAACAGAAGTTTGTTCCGCATAATAAACAGTACAATATTTATGCAATAACTGACATATACTGTTAAATAACTGTTTGTAGTGTATAAAAAAGCAAAATAAGACTTAATATTGGTTTTTCTATACTGTATCAGTTGGTCCGTCCGGCAAAACCATTGAAACGCCAATTAACCACATATTAGTCATTAAAATTCAAAGAAGAGCTTTCAAATATGTATTTCTTAAGCACTATTAATAATAATTGAGCATTTTAACACAATTTAAAATTAAATAATGTTGAAAACAATAACAATATTGAGAAGAAACAACAGATTTTTCGTCTTCGAATGAATTGTCAAAAATTATCATTGTGTAACATCACTTTTCCTTTTTAACTAAGGCTTCAATTCTTTCTAATATCGCATGTTGACAATTCTTAGGACATATACACAGACAATATTTCTGTTCAGCTATTTAAATCATTTTTTATCATGTGTACGACACGTTTCAGTCTAGGTCATCATCAGCGCTACCTGTCAACACTTGGAGAAATAAATTTTCACTTCATTTATTGGTTATTCAGACCTAATAGTTACGCCTAATGATGGCATAGGCCGAAACATGTACACATAATAAAAAATGACTGATTAGAGCTTTTATTCAATTTGCCAATCAAAATATCAATTAAGGTCACAATGAATAGAAATATTGTTGCTTAATGAAAAAGCTTGGATTTTTAATATGCGAGTTAAAAGAGAGACGATTATCAAAAAGTAGGCCAAGATCCTTGACGGCTTCAGATTTGGATATAGGTTGATCTTGCATATAATAGATGATTAGATTAAGGTTGGGATGACCTACGGATCTATTTCACCGCGACTTTTGAGATCTATTGTGATCCTCTTTCTCCTAAAAGACACTGCCTAATTCTGCTTAATTAGGCCTATGAGAGACCTTGAGAGCGGCTTCTTTATTTAATTGCTGGCTATGGGGATCTTCACGCCCATTACTAGAAATTTTGTTCTCGCCAGGCCGTCACATTGGCACAGCACATGAACTGGTGTTTCTTCTTTCTCTTTGAAGAATCTGCAAGTAGTGTCATCTATCAGGTCTACAAGATCTCGTATCATGACGTTTTAAACCTGAAGATGGCATTTGTGGCCAAAACTTGTTGTTTTAAATATATTTAAAACACTTTTGGTGAATGTAAGAACGTTTTTCCTCTTTTTTGTATATTATTACATACCATATTCATGGATTTCAACATACTATCAGGTTGATGTTGTACATACGCCTATTTAGTCTACAGTGACCAGTCGGCAGGCTTACTATCATTTGACAGTTTTCCTGTTTTTACTTACAATTAGTAGATCTTTAGTGAATTCTGGCCTCTGTTCTTTTGGAAGCTGTTTTGCCTGTCTCTGTCCAGGTGACTTTTGCCACCACTCTCTGAAGTGATTATGTATCCATTCACTGATGATTTTTTTAATTTGCGATTTGGAATGGCAAAGGAAAGACCAACTACAACAAATGACCTTGACCTTTGCTTAGAAGAAGCTAGGAACTTTGGATGCTCCCTTCATTTAGAGCGTTTACACAAACCCTAATCAGTTTAGAGTCCACACTTACGGAATTAATCGCTTTAAGTGAGGTCTGACTGCCAGAGAAGATAATGATGCTTTTTTTATTTTTTTTTATTTTTTTTTAAAGGGGTGGTAACGCCTAAGCTATATGATTAGCTTATCAGGCCCCCTCAGAGCCAAATCTCCCTCCTAATCAACATTACGACCCCGGAAAAAACCGATTATCGTAATTGACCAGAGCGAGATTTGAACCCCGGACTCCGCACTGATAGCCAAGCGTGCAAGCCACTCGACTACCAGCCAGGCGTTTCTCTGACACAATGGTGAATTGCAGCAACTTCAGCCTGGAACACCATTGTGGCTTTGCTGAAGCCGTCTGTATACCAGTCTACATACAGTGCCTGTTTTCCAGTCCTTCTTATCTGATATTATAACCTAACATTTTCTATATGAGTTGAATTTTTGAAGCATGACATTACATAGCACCTCCAAAAGGAGTGCCTCCTTAAGTTTACGTAGTAGTTTTTTAATAGGTGGTTACGAAAGGATTAGTTGGTGTCACAGTAGGTGACAACATGCCATTTACTAGTGTTTAAATTTAAATTATTACTGAAGCACCATTGAACAATTACGTCAATATAAAAATGAAGCTGGACTGAATCAAAAGGACTGACGACAGTTGAATAAATCATACAGGTCATACAGGTCGGGAATTCAGGAGATCATCAATATATATTATTTTTATATTACGGAAGATTTAAATCTAAATCCTGTGGAAAAATCGTGAGACAAAAAATAAAAGACGTAAGTAGATCTATCGGAGAGGTAAGTCTTTAGCAATGTAATGAAAGGTGGACTTAATCCAAATGTACTTAGTTTTGTCAGAAAAATACTGGTGCTCCATTTGCTAATATAGATATTAGAAAATAACGACAAGAAAAACACTGAGGAAGTTACAATTTAGGCATCCATTACGAAAATATAGCAGTATATGTTAATCGTGTGTATTTTCACTTACCTGGTAATGTATTTAAATGGACAATCATTTCAAAATGCGTAACTCCCACATATTATTACATTAATATTAACCATCTAGCAGTCGACCTCTAATTACATTAACTGAATGTTTGTCTCGTGAATAAATTACTGTTCTACTCCATGAGAGTCGAGGTATGCTTTTTATCGTTAGGGAGAGCCGTCGTTACGTGGGTCCACTTCAATATTCATGTTTCCATTAAGCCAGGTCAGTGTTTATTAGCGCATTTACGTAAGAGCCGATGGTGAGGAGAACAGGGAGTTTGTACTAAAGTTTGCTCTGGGAAATAAGTGGAGAACCCTTGCTTCGGTTCAGAACAGTGGCGGCGGCCGCGGTGGTGGCTATAGGAGGCCCTTCGGGACGTCCTCAAGATTCCGTCTTAAATATACCCGAGGGCTTGTCGTTTCCCACTCGAAGATGCGGGTCTTCTCGGACGGCAAAGGCGAAATACGAACCCGGTACTTTGTCTTCATATGTACTGACACACTCCGCCCTCGGTTTATCAAGTTCTAGTGGATGCGGACCGGCTCGATTTACTGCTGTCCGTAATACTATCAGAACAAATTGCTTAAGAGATAAAGTCACTCTCATAAACCAATGATTTAGGCTTAAATCCAAGTTTCGCTACTGACTGGCACGCAAACTAATGTATTATAAGGTCAAAGAGATTTTGCGCGTTCATAAGGTGATCACTGAATCTGCAGATCTTACAGATCGAACCTTTTCTTGTCAAATGAATGTTACATACTGGAATTCCTTCGAAGCTTTTTAATTATTGTTACAGTAATTATAGAAACTTACCCGTGGCGACTACTTTACACTCTTCTTACACAAATTAACAACGGGTGTTCAAAAACATATCTCCAATGTCGGATTATCTTAAAACCAAGAAAACTTTTTTTTAAATGGAACATGGTATTTTTTACTACAGAATATATTGGCCGCAAGGAATTCCTGTTGGTGCACAGATAATATGAAGATACGAGTGGATGAAGGTGCTATGTCGCATTTTAAAAACTCTTTTTTGCATGAATCAGTGTTTTGTACCCATCTTTCACATAGCAGCAGCGAAAATTCCAGAAATTCAAGAACACTCGAGTCTTGTGAATGTATGAAGGGGTTATGTTACACTACTTTTGAGAAAAATTACATAATTAAAAAACATAATTTCTGAAAAAAGTATGATTTTGTAACATAGCACCTTCATCCACTCGTGTCTTCAATTTATACAGTATAATGAATGTATCCAAATTACATAAGAAATCAAGTAAGTTGTTAAATTAATACGACTACGTAAGTGCAAACTAAATGAATAATAAAACAAGTAACGAAAGATATTTAATATAATTACAAAACACTGTCTTAGAATAAATGAAAGAATAAATTTTGTAAATATTAAATTTGACTCAAGATATGGACTCGGCTTTACGTTATTTACAGTTACGATGAATATAATTATTACTAAAAATAGGCTCCGCAGTCTATAAAATGAAAGAAATTGTTACGATTTTTCTTTCGCCTACCTCGTGTTAGTTTGTGTCGAACTTATCTCCTTCTCCGCTAGCTTTTTTTGACAGGTTTTTGTAACTCTATTTCCTTCTTTTACCTTGAGAGGTGCTGCTGCGTCCTGTAATTTCACTTTCTTGGGTATTTTTGTTTAATTTCTGGTTACTGAATTGTTTTCTCTCCCCTGTTAGAGCAGCCTTGCTAGAATTTGTATCTCTTATTTTTCATTTACTTACAGATAGATTCTTATACTTAAAACGGTCTCAGATTTTCGTTTAATTTCTTGATTTCCTGTGTTAAGCTAAGTGTTGACATTTCTCGGTAGGGTTAGGTCAGTTTGTTTTCACAGAGTAACGTTGTATTTTTCACGTCGGTATTATCGATCCGCGCATCGATTCGTTCCATCGATCGCTGTTTCACCTTGATCCGCTTATTTGTGTTTACTCCTTTTCGACGTTAGAGGGCAACTCCATGTCCTTATTCTTGTTTTAACTGGCTGAATGGTATGCGTGACGTATTCACTCTTCCGTTTTCCTGCTTCTTTTTCGGAGTTGATAGACGCGCTCTCACGGGTGAATCTTCCTATCTTTGGGAATTTTGGATATTTTCACACATCTATGGATTTTATTGGTAGTTTACTCGAATTAATTATTGGCCGTATCTTCGCTTGTGTTCGAAGTGGAAATTTCGTGATTATTACGGCGGATGTACCTGATATTTTGGGATATAATTTGAGAACCATGCGTCTCCAACGCCATTCTGTTTCTTGTTTTTTCTTCATTGAAAAACCTCGTTAATTAACGGTAAGCTAAATCTTGTTACTTCTTTTATTTCAGTAATTATGGGGTTCTTGTTGTTTTAGATGTTTTTCCCCCCTTATTTTTAACTCTGGAATATTCCCTTCGTTTTGTGTGAGGTTTTGAACTACCCACGTGCGGCTGAAAACTTCTGCGACTTCTTAAGTCCCTCGGAGAACTCACCTGTTTTGGAATTACACTGGACCACCTGTTTCGGTTGCTGCCGAGTCAGTCGTAGAGGCTTCGCTTCGACTGTCCGTATAGGAGAGGATCTCCACGCCCCGCTAACAGCTGATCGAGGGCAAAGTTCATTCAGTCAAGTTAGGGTGGGCACTTGATGTCCGGGCACTTGAGCAAGGTGCTCATTGTACCATCCCTATTGATTCTCTTATTTCCACTCCAGCAGCTTGGTGTTCTCTATAAAGCCCAGTATCTTGCCCAGTGGAAACTTGAGGACCTTCGAGGGCTCCAATAGATCCCTCCCGAAGTACTTCTGCCTAAGTACCTTAAGTTCCTCACAAGTGCAGATTACATGTAAACTCGTTTTCTTCTGTAGTTCGCATCTTCTACACCACGGTTCGCTTACTCGGCCTGTGTTGTACAGATGCTTTTTCAGGGGACAGTGCACAGTTACCAACCCAGTAATGGTCTTAACTTCTTTCTTACTGCGCCTGAGTAGGTTATCAGAGAAACTACCCTCCCCATCCCCTATCAGCGTTTTGGTATGGAGTTGACCTTCAGTCGACCTCCATTTTTTTGTAGTTTTTTTATCTAACCAGGTCCAGATCTCCCTTCTTGCGGAATCCTTAGTGATCCCACATACGGGCTCTGGACCAATGAAGTGTCTCTTAGAGCCCTGCTTGGCTAGTTCATCGGCTATTACGTTGCCCTTTATATCCTCATGTCCCGGCACCCAAATCAGAGACACCGTGTTATCTCGTGCCAGTGTATTGAGGGATAGTTTGCAGTCTCTAACTAGTTTTGACCTAGTTACTGGGTTCGAGACTGCCTTAATGACAGCCTGGCTGTCAGTCATTATATTAATTTTCCTCCTCATGCAGCCACCTTTTGAAGTTAAGTTGCACGTTCTTTCTTTTTTGTAATCGCTCCCGCGTATAAAATTTAATAATAGAAAACCACCCCCGATCATTTATCTTTCTCTGCGTTTTCTTTCACGAAGAAATTTCTGTAAATTTTCGAATTTAGTTCAAATATTTATTTATCTTTTCATTTACTTATCAAATTCAATATAATTGTTTAAATACCAACCAATTGAATATCGGCTTGCCATATACAGGATGATTTATTCACCATCAAAGTAGTCGATTCAAATATTTAGTTCTATTCTTGTTTTTTTTTTGTAACTGTACAACGATTTGTTGAATTTCAATTAACTTATATCATAAGTACTATCTGTGTAAATTAATGTGAACTGATTGCGTTGGCCAAAGCGTTTGG